>JASGXE010014950.1:0-11080 GCA_030068105.1 Sinentomon sp. SZTP_YWyxl
CCTGTACTCACCTTGCAACTGATATCCTGATCAGGAAGAGAGATGCGGTGTACCCTTTTTCCTGAAGGAAATGAGAATGAAATTTGAAAGATTGGTTTTAGCGTACAGTCGGACATGAAAAAAAAACCCATGTACAACCTTTTATGTCTCAGCACCATGACTTTGTGCATGTGCTTTTTCTCTAATGGGCGTCTGGTTTGTCTCTAGATGTATGTATTTTGCCTGGGCATGTTCCTGATGTCCATATATCATGGCTGCCATAAGAGACTTCACATTGAAAATAAAAACAGTGGTGTGATTGGGCAATCTTCCTGGAATGGGATGGCTTTCCATCAAAATTAAAAACAATTTGACGGAGTGACCTGCATTTTGCCTATTCACAACGTAATCTTGATCGCCATTGTATGGACTCCTTTGATGGCCGGTGTTTAAATCTTCCAACACCCTAAATGGTTCTCACACAAGAGTACATTTTGTACGTTTTTGACATCCATATTTCGGACATGAATCGGTCGATGCCCATTTTGCTATGCAACAATTTTGATTCTTAAACGTCCTGATTGCTTTTAAAACAGAACAGACCTTTAACAGCACCCTGCGTACTTTACCTCATTGCAGATTGTCCATCCTGGTTATGGTCCGGTTGTGCCACGCCTGGGTCTGGTGACTGTCCATTACAGCTTTTATGTGGAATGTAGTGAGGAGCCCTTTGATTCAACCATTTTACGCAAGAAGCCATTCATCTTCCGGATTGGAAACGGAGACACACTCCCTGGCCTCGATCTGGCATGTGCAACAATGAAGAAAGAAGAACGTTCAAATTTCTTGGCTAAATCCATGTACTGCTACGGAGAATTGGGCTGCGAGCCCAGGGTCCCTCCAGGTTTTATAATTGTCTTCGGTTTTTTTCAAGTCTATGACTTCCTTGCCTCAATGGGGAGAAAACATTTGGTGGTTACTTTTAAAATGTACAGTTTACCTGGTGAGAGTTTTACAAAGTGGTGAATTTTTAAACGCAAACCAGTTTTCCTAGCTAACTGGCAGCCATTTTACCAACATTATGTGGTCGAGTATTTGTCATGAGCCGATGACCATGAAGGTGTGACTTGACTGTTCTGACTCTGCCCTTTGAAACATAAAATGTTGTCATTTGACCTTTCGAAAATGCCCAGAGCCACCTGCTGCCTACATTTTGACTAATTTTCAGAAATAGATGCTCATTTGCACGTGGATAATGAATGCTAAAAACAGATATTGTTGCACAGAAATCGTGGACTGTTGAGTAACGACTGGTTCAAAGAACCATTGAACAAATTTGCAAAAGTCACATTTTGGGCATTGTGACCGAAAAACTTGGAACTCGGGGGTGTTGAAATCCGCTGAAACACAAGGACATTTCAGTGTAAAAGGACATGATTTTTGACCTTTAGAATCCATGCTGCGCCGCAAGTTGCACCCGCGCAAAAGATCCGCATGGTTTCCCCAGCAGATCATGAGGTGCACAAGGGATTTATTACGAAGGAAGGGCATGGGAGAAGGCCTATGGCATTTTTTTTCTTCAGGCAGCCTCTATGACATACCTCATCACCTACTGGGGAAGGCAGAAATTAGAATCTATTTCTGAAAATCAGTCAAAATGCATGCAGCTCGTGGTTTAATGTCAGGCCAAAATTCAGAGGAAATGCAGTTACCCTAACAAATAACAAAAGTAAGTGGTATGGTTGATCAAATTTTCCAGAAATCACAGCTTTGTTTCTGTCTGTCCCCCTCACACTTCATCAGTTGCCACATGATTTGATCAACCATACCACTTACTTTTGTTATTATTTGCGTGAGCCGCGCATACTGGCTTTTTTGCAGAGGGGCGGCTTTGTCAGAGATCAAGGTGTTTGGTCCTGGCTTAGCTCGAACCCTTCAGTTCGAATGTTGATTAGTTTGTGATGCTGGTTTTCCCATGGAATGGTGCTTAAATGCAATTTTTCTTTTTCAATATTATTTCCTAACAGAGGGATTATCTGTTCTTTTTTGTGGTTGATCCGGTCCCAGAAGTTGCAGACTTGTCTTGCCACCACCATCGGGCTCCCTCTCATGTGGCAACTGATGAAGTGTGAGGGGGACAGACAGAAACAAAGCTGTGATTTCTGGAAAATTTGATCAACCATACCACTTACTTTTGTTATTATTTGCGTGAGCCGCGCATACTGGCTTTTTTGCAGAGGGGCGGCTTTGTCAGAGATCAAGGTGTTTGGTCCTGGCTTAGCTCGAACCATGGTGTCCACAGACCTGGAAAACCTGGAAAATTCAGGGAATGTGTTTTGCACCTGGAAAACCTGGAAAATTCAGGGAATTTTGGTGAAAAATGACAAAAATCAGGGAATTTTATACACACGTATGCAAACCGACAAATTTATGAGTCCTATTAAAGCAAACACAATTTTTGCTATATTTTAATAATTTTGTAAAAATTATTAAACTTCTTGCATCGGTGATGCTTTTGAGATGCAGATGCAGCACATGAGAAGTTATGAATAATAACAAATGAAATGAGTGCCTATAATTTTTTGAAGATCTACCAGTAGACCTAGTTGAATATACCGAAGAGCACTTACTGTCGGACATGCTTGTAAATAATTATCTATGTTTTAGCATATTTGTTGCATTTAGATTTTGCATTGAATTGGGTGAGACAACCATGAAGAGCAGTTCAACAAACTGTTTGATTTGACTAGTTATAACCCCGAATGGGAGGATAAATCTTTGAACCCTAATTTTGCTGAATGGATTGCACCTATAAAAGGAAATCCAAAAATGGCCAAATGTTCGTTGTGCAGCAAGACCTTCTCCTTAAGTAACATGGGACGAAGAGCTCTGATAAGCCATGCAGAGTCTACAAAGCACAAGAGCATTGTACATCATCGCCAAGGAAATTCCACGACCACTATGAGGCAATTCCTGAAAACTGAAAGCTCACAGCAATCACTTCCAGGTTAATTTGCTGGAGATTCTGCACGACAGTGGATACATCAAAGGCTCAGAAGGCGATCAGGCCCTGGAGGAATACCAGAGGTTTCTTTCTGCCGTGAAGAGCGATAGCAGCTTTCGTGATGTTGTTGGTAGTGTCACGTGGAAAGTTGGCAGGCTTGATGCTGTTTATACCAAACTGTTGAGGGAAGACAGTGATGTGCTACTCAAAGTTGTCAAGTTGGTTCTTGTCTTATCCCATGGAAATGCAGCAGTGGAACGGGGATTTTCAGTCAGTACCAAAGGACCTGATGCTTGAGAACATGTCACACGAATCTTTGGTTGCTCAAAGAATTGTTTACGTTGCTGTGGTTGCTGCTGGCGGTGTTACTTCTGTCGACATTCAGAAGGACATGATCAGAAGTGCCCGCAGCGCAAGATCCAAGTACCAGATGGCTCTTGATAAAAAGAAGGAGGATGTCCAACTCACTTCCAAGAGAGCAGAGTCCAAAAGGTTGGCCGAAGCCGAAGCTGTTGTCCTGGAGAAGAGAAAAAAGCTGCTCACATCCCAAATTACAGACATTGATAGTCAGATTGTATCGCTGAAGCAGAAATTTTGATTTTCTGTTGTATTGATTTTTGAAAAAGGGTCCTCACTTTGAAAATTTGTTGAATCATTTCTAAATTTGTTGAACATTTCCATTGTGGAAATATTTCGGACCCTGTGGTGAGGACCCTTTTAAATTCTTCCAATGCAAATTAAATGAAAGCATTAAAAATTCAAATAATTTGGTGAAGGTGTGGTACAGGTGTAGGGGAGGAGGAGCCTGTAAAAATCAAATCGAAACCTGGAAAATTATGGAATTGCACCTGGAAAACCTGGAAAATTCAGGGAATTTTTTTTTTGGAATTTGCGTGAACACTATGTCGAACCCTTCAGTTCGAATGTTGATTAGTTTGTGATGCTGGTTTTCCCATGGAATGGTGCTTAAATGCAATTTTTCTTTTTCAATACCCTAACAAAACATTCAATCTTTCCTGTAACCTGCAGCTTTTTCTGATCTTGTTTAATTTGCCTTTTTGTGCTCAAATATCGCCCAAACTGGTTTTCACAATTTGATCCCAAACAATGACACCTTGTTTAGTGCATTTTGTACTGAATGAGCACTGTATTACTGTGACACTTTATTTTTTTCTTTTTCAGATGCAACAATACTGATGGAAGTGAAATTACTGGATTTCGAAGAGTGCAACAATGCAGAGGCATTTGAAACATTGACTAAAGAAGAAAAGGATCAGGCAACGTTCGATGTTGTATACAAAGTTGCGAAAGACATGCAAAAGGAAGGAAACGAAGCTTTTGGACAGGAAAATTATGGGTTTGCAATAAAAAAGTTAGTGTCTCAAGGGAAATGTGACTGGAAGGGATTTTCCTGAAAACTGGACATTGTATGCGCATGTGGGTGTTGCAGTTTGCTGTTTTCTGGTCAATTGCAACATTCTCCACATGACTGATGCCCTGCATTTTCCGATGACGCTTGCTGAATTGCATTTGCACTGTTGTCATTCTTTGGAGTTGTTGTTTGTGCTGACTCTTACACGATTTGTCCCATGATTGAAGGGAGATCTTTGTTTCACAGGCCAAAAACTTGCTGAAAAAACATCATCGGTGAAATCGGTTTGCTCGTTTAGAAGACTTCATTTGCACAAGACATGAATGAAATGTCCCTGTTGGTGAGAGAGCTGGAGTGGCAAATAAATGTGATGCACAAATCACAATTTTCTTTTCGGAGTGAAATTTTTAAAATGAAGTTCAATATCTATACATATAAAAATTGAATTTTCGTTGCTCGATGCAAATTCAGCACAATTGTTGGAAGTGGGAGTGCAGTTCCCACATGCCCTGAACCCTGAAAAAGCACTCCCATTAAGAGTTCCCACTTGAGGGCTGTGTCTGGGCACTTTTCCCTCTGCAGGGGCACTCTACCAACAATTTTGTAACCTTCTTCATGGAAGAAGTGCCCTCCTTTGAAGGACGAAGTACCTAGGTGCCTTACATTTTTTGCTGGTGCCCTTTTTTGAGTACCCCATCCTGCCCTTTCTTCGGGATACTTTGAACACTAAACACGACCCATTAATATGCAGCTAGACTGATTTGAAATTTGGATTTTTCATCAGCTTTCTCACAACAGCATTTTCAAACATTCAAGTTTTTGCTGCATAAATAAAAATCGTCCAAATTTATGTGCACATTATCACCTTAAATTTTCAAAATTTCTGGAACGCATGTACCAGATCAGACGAGACCATTGAACACATTCCTTTCCTTTGTTGGACCTTTTTAAAATCCTAATGCCAAACTAACTTTCTGAACATTAAAATCACATCCTTTTTGTAACCTCTCCCAAAGCTTGCCTTCTGTTCTGGAAACTTCTGTGGTGGTCTGACTGATCTCATTAACATAATTCATTAATCATTCCACGGCTTGGTCTCTCTTCATTTTTCTCTCAAAATCTTTCAATCACACAATTTTTCTCTCACAATTACTCACTCCCCCTTTGCCCCTCAAGGTTATTTTTTATTATTGTGACCTGGAGTTTATGTTTCCCTCTGAACAATGTTTCGTTTGTATTTTCCCAGCAATTGAAATGCATACACACCGTCCCACAAGCGAAGTGTTTAACCCACATTTTTATCCCTTTTGCATTTGAGATCAATCCAGGAAAATCAAGCTTTTCCTTTGCGTATTGTTTTTAGGTTCACACACAATTGGTAAGGTACCTGCCCTTACTTCAACACCATGCACCTCTGCTCAAATTTTCAACATGAAAGCAGTGCTGACAAATCATCCAACTGCCCATGGTTCTGTTTTCAAGTCATGCTGCCCTGCCCGACTACTGTCGTTCCTTGTGACCGCTGCTAACTATCTCATCCATATGTGTATTGATGCTTCATTGTTGTACACGATGCTGCACCGAAGATTTCTCCATTATTACCGGCAATATGATTTGTTAAAATAAAAGCAAAGCATGTCGCTTTTTGCTAAAGGTATCAGAAAGCTGTCAGCTTGCTTCAGAATTGTCGGCTGCAAAATGAAGAAGATGAAACTCATTACAAGTCGCTTCTCTGCAAGATGCAACTGAATTTGGCACTTTGCTACCTCAAGACCAGAAGACCGAAACAAGCATGTGTACAATGCAAGTCAGTTTTGGAATGGCAGAAAGATAACGAGAAAGCACTTTTCAGGTAAGTATACTATGAACGTTGGATATTCTTGCCAAGATTCACAAAATACTTCATTTAAACAAGTCATCGCTGGTCTTTATTGGCATGGTCTGGGGGAGCCCCCAGACCCCAGGGCTTTTCCCCTTAGATCCCTGCCGGATGACTCCCATCCCCGGACCCCCATGGCTTTGGGTCGCTGCGCGGCCAACATTCTGTGTTCCATCAATTTGGAGTTCCGATGCCACTTGGTGGCAAAAACGTTTGTGTCCTGGGGTGACAAATTGCTTAATCCGCCCCTGGACAGATTGATCAAAAAGAGGGGCACCAATAGTTGGCAGATGTGTATTCATATTCCTATTCATTCAGGCATTGAGCTCAAACAGAACTTTAATTGGCTCTTTGGTCAACCTTGTGCCAAAGACTAGGATAGTGCATTCCTCCCAATTGACCGAGTCTCCATCCTCATTTTGCAGATGATGCTTTTGTAAGCATCACTGCTCAGTAATGCCACATTTTCTACTGATGATGGCAACACATTGTAATCAGCGAAATCGATCACCAGTTTTTGTGTAACGAAAGTGTTAAGCCCCCAGAAGCCAAAGGCATACACCAAAATCGCATTAGGAAAACTACTCTCAGGGTAGTCAGAGGGTCAGGCTATGGTCCGTGTCTGGTTTTGTCAGGCGCATGCTTACATTCAACCACTGCACTATAAAACACTAAATTTGCAGGTTACAAGAGGCAACAGCCAAATGTCAACGAACACAACACTGATTGAGATGCCACCGCACACCAGGTGGTGGGTTTGTTGAGATGATTGAATCGCGGAAATGCTTTTGTTAAAACCGGATAGGTGCAAAAACTCGTTATCGATCTAAGTCTTGTGGCAGAAGTTTGATTGAGGCTTTCTATGAATTTCTGCAACACAACAGATCGTTTTTTGTCTTCATTTTTTAACAATTTTGCTACCTCAAATATTTTGCCGCCCCATGCCAAAGCCTCGCCGGTAATCCGCCCCTGAATCTCTACCTCAAATATTTTGCCGACCCATGCCAAGGCCCTGCCGGTAATCCACCCCTGAATCTGTCATCAAATTCCCCAGCTTGCCCAACAGCCTACCAAGGGAATCAGATTTTGATGCCCACAAATTCACAAGACCCTGTAGATTTAATTAAAGAAAATCAGATGCTTCATCCAACGGTCGATGCTTGCAGAAGCAGAACATCACTGCTCAGTGATGTGACATTATCTGTGGATGATGCCTCGACGTTGTTATTGTTATAAAAGTTTTCACCAACTGCCATAAGTCTGATTCTGCTATCTTGCAAGTGCCCTTTTGGAATTCTTCGGTGATCTTGGGGCAAAGGTAGTTTTTTTATCTCAGGGGAGGTTCACTAAGTTAAGTTGGCATTTTCCAGAATATTTCTCCATTTTCCGAGTTAAGTTTTAACTCTTATGCAATTACAGATTTGGTCAAGCTCTCCATATGCTTTGTGATTATCAACGTGCATTGAAGATGTTGTTGCAAGCGAAACGACTGGTGCCACTTGATCGATTAATTACTGAAGAAATTGTGAAGGTACTTGGTTAATTGATAACATCCCGTTACGGCAGGTGCCTCCAAAATAAGAAGCAAAGGCCTCTCAGTAATCAGGACAGGAGTATCAAATAAAAGTTCTTAAAATCACTGAGAAGAAAAATAGAATTCAAAAGCAAACATTTTGCAAACAGTTTTACTGTACAAACAAAGCCAGATTTGAAAAAAAAAACATTCGCTACTGAATTGGAGGTGATTTTTCACATTTACTCTTCAATTTTCGTCATCTGAATTTTGTTCGTTAAACTTATTGTTTAGTTCAAGTGGACTGTGTTGTGCAACCAGGAATTGAACTTAGAAATGATTGGAGGCAAGTGAGGGAAAACTAGAACAAATTGTATGTATGTATTCCGCATTCTGGAAGGCGGACAGATCATGCTCCTTACTTTTTGTTTTACAATTTCCCGTGGATGGCTGGATTTAGTTAACCGATTGGATTGAGGATCATTCGCTCTTGGCAAATTGCAGTTAACTTTTATCTCATATAATGACCTGCTTCATTTTACTGCACACTTTGAATCCAATTCTTGTTGCTTTGTTCGTTTTCTCTTTTATTTGAGTGATTTGTGATTTTTGTTCTTTTGGGCTTTTTTCTTTTCTGCTGTTAACATGTCTCATTTTGTCTTTTTGTTCCAAGGTAAATGATAAAATTCGCCAAGCGGAGGAAAGTGAGAGAGCAATCTGTAGAAAGATGTTTTCATCTGGACTCACCACACCAAAAGAGAAAGTTAGTGATAATAGGTTTAGATTTGGCTAATCTGCCTGTCTCACTCAGCAACACTTTTCAGCTCTGTCACAGTGCATCTTTTCTTGCCTCTAATCCAGATATCAATCATGGACGTTTTGACCAATGTGTTCACCTGACCACCACTGTCATATCATCCTGCTGTTAAGTGTTAACCCTCATTTCCAATTGACCCCCGAATTCTGCGTTATGGTTCCAGTACCTCTGAAAAAGCCACTATGCAGTTCAATTATCATAACATCACGACACACCCTTACATGAATCTTTTTTGTTTCTTATCTGATTTTGCTGAAATTTTTGTGGCTTAAGCATATTAACTGGGCTTGATCCACTGCAAGGTAGTGCTACCTCTAACTTGTGAGGCAAATTTTCGTCATTTGTTTCAACATGAAAAATTTACCTCACAACTGCAAAGTAGCTTTTCCTCGCAGTGGATCGAGCCATCAATTTCTGCACGTGCACCACGAACGGGAATTTAAGTAAGGAAACATTAAAACACAGGAAAATGATGTGACAGCATTTATCCGTTCGTTTGGAGAAATGCAAAAATGCAACGTTTCGTTCTCTCTTGTGGAGCTTCTTCAGGCGAGCACCAAAGATTGACTGAAGTCTGACTTGGAGTTTGAGGTCCAGATGAGGAACAGCGGAGGTGGGATGAAGAGGGGCTTGGGTTGGGTTGTTGATGTTGGGTCCAGGCTAAACTCTTATTTGAAGATTGTTGTAGAAGGGAGTTTTGCGAATTGGAATTTGAATTGGTAGTCTGTTGGGCCCAGGGTTGCAAAAAAACAGTTTTTTTTTTAAAATACAAAAACATGTTTAAAACGTGTTTTTTTTTTTGTTTTAAACGTTTAAACGTGTTTTTTATTCGTGGTAAAAAAAACATGTTTAAAACAAAAAAAAAACTGTTTAAAACGTGTTTTAAACGAATATTTTTTGGAAGGGACATGCAATCTCATTTGACTGGTTTTGAAACTTCGTTGGTACCTTGTTGCCTATTCCACAATGTTGGACAGGCCAGCAGACAGTAAAACATGATGGTGTCATGTGCTTGGTATTTGGTTATGCGGTTGAAATCGGTGTTTTCCCGTAGGTATGTCTAGTGTTTGAAATTTCCCGGGAAAATTCAACTTGGGAAATTTCCCGGGAAATTTCCCAGGAAATTTCCCATTGGAAATTTCCCATTTTGGGAAAATTGGGAAAATTCCGAATTTTCCCAATTTTCCCGGGAAATTTCCCAATTTTCCCGGGAAAATTCCGATTTTTTCCCAATTTTCCCGGGAAATTTCCCAATTTTCCCGGGAAATTTCCCAATTTTCCCGGGAAAATTGGGAAAATTCCCAGGAAATTTCCCAAAATGAGGAATTTTCGACTCTGCTCTTTAGATTTTCCCATTTTGGGAAATTTCCCAGGCAATTTCTGTAGCGTTGAGTCGAAAATTGGAAATTGTTTGATTGCTTCTGCGTATCTATCATCGAACACTGCGCCTGGAAAAGTAACAGTAGGGCCTACCGAATAATGGCAGGTGGATTTATCATGCTCCCACCATCTACAATGTCCGTTAACCAATTGTGGACCGGCACACGCAACAAGTCAAAAAAAGCAGCAGGTCACACCAATGTCTGTTCGAAAAGAAAAAAGCAAAAAAAAAAAAACATTAAATGACTTCTGTTTTTATTTTGACTCCGCAACATGATCTTGATTTGATAATTGACTCATCTAATGAGTTGAGTAATTGGACGACGCCAGCGTGCATTTCCGTGAATTCACGATGGCATCGGCATGGCAGGGCATCTGTTGCAAAATTGTGCTTTGAGGATGCATATACCATAACAGGAGTTGCAACGAACGGTTTTTAATGCAGTTCTTGCAACTGCATTAAACTATGCTGAAAACTGATCTCCGATGGCTGTTAAATAGTTGCATGCACTTTTTAATCATATCATGCACAGGTACCAATTATTGTGAATACCTACCTAGGTATTCATAGACGTAATATATGTATATGCGAGTATTATCACGTCAATGGCACCATTTATTATCAGTGGCTGCTATCACAGGCGAAGCCACTGTCATCCGACATCACCATCCCGCTGTCCTAGCAGCAAAATATATTGATTTGTTCTGTAAATTTCCCAACTTAGGCCCTACGCAGGAAATGTCCACATAATATTTCCAGGAATATTTCCAATTTTCCCGGGAAACTTCCCAATTTTCGTGGAAAAATTGGGAATATTCCTGCGAAAATTGGGGAAATACCGAATTTTCCCAGGAAATTTCCCAATTTTCCCGGGAAATTTCCCAATTTTCCCGGGAAAATTGGGAAGGGAAATTTCCCGGGAAAATTGGGAAATTTCCCGGGAAAATTGGGAAATTTCCCGGGAAAAATCACTTGGGAAATTTCCCGGGAAATTTCCCAAAATTTTGGGAAATTTCCCGGGAAATTTTCCCTGACTTCGAACACTAGGTATGTCCATATCATTTTACTTACTTCGGAATGAGGGAGAGGTCGGTAGGAGGAGTAGGAGAGCAAGAGAGAGAGAGGTAGAGGGGGA
>JASGXE010014951.1:0-11976 GCA_030068105.1 Sinentomon sp. SZTP_YWyxl
TTAATTTTCGTTGGCGATTGTTTTGTTTGAAATTTTTGTTAGTTGTTTTCTTGAGCTCTTTCATAAATAAAACTTGAATGACGTTTTATAAATAGTCTTTTTGGCTTACCTATTCCAGTTGGTTTTAAATTACAACAGTTTCGGGGGATTGCTGCCCCCGAACTACCTACTAGGGGGCCAAGCCCTCTTCAAGGGTGCTCTTCCCCTTGGAAGAACGTGCAATTGGTGGCTGGCTACAGATTTTGTGTTTCGGAAATGTCCTGAAAAAATGTTCTTGCTACTTTTTGCCTTCTCTTCATCTTTAAAATACTGCAATTCCGTCCGATAAAACTGGTATCACACTGGCATTTGCAAAAGTGCTAAAGCACCGAGATGCTGTAGCTGAATTGGGAAAGGAATCCGCCGCGGGGTGCAAAACCAACACTTGGGGAATGAAATATTGATTTGACCATTGCTTGTGTGGTCATTTGTCTGACTCACATGTGGAAGCTGCAGGGATATTTCAGTTTTTTTTTTTGTTGGGAAGCTTTTCGAGTAGAATCTGGGTGAACACCAGTCGCTGGCGTCATTTTGGGAGCAACAAAGAGGTTTCCCATATTGATTCCAGAGGCCAAGTTTTGCATTTGGATGTACCAAAAGCATAAGCCAGAAGGAGGCAAAGTTGACGCTAGGGGTAACGTGGGGCGTACCAAATGTTTGTGCTCCGAGGCAGAAGGAATAGAATTATAAAAAAAAGGATGGCAGCCTTTGAATTCTCGCACATGAGGGTGGGATCAATGCTGTGGTGAATGAGCACACCTGCCATCAGAATTTCAGCCCATTTCCTCGAGGCCTCCTTGGAGACCGTTCCAATTTCGAAGCTGCAAATGGCAACAGGGGTTGTTCCCCCCTGTACACGTTGCGAACGGGAAAAACCTCACTTGCATCTCACTACAGGGTGCACAGGACTGACCATGGTGATGGAATGAAAGAGACTTGTCACTGCCTTCTTTGGCAACCTTTGACCAAGCCACAAGTTCATGTTCAATAATTAAATGTTTTGCGGAAGGGATGAAAAGGTAGTCTCTTGCCACACCAAGAATCTTGAGTGTGACATTTTGCGGCAAAACCTCATCTTCAATCTACTGGCATATTTAACGGCCACTTTTCACTGCTCGTTTGACTATTCCTACGTGTTCAATTCAGTGGAGGACGTTTGATGATATCCTGAATGGGCCCCGGCTTCGGTTTCTCCTTGCCTTGCTGAAACTGACCATGTTTGGGGGAGGCAAACTTTTTTCTTTTTTGACCGATTTCGTTCAAATTTTGCACACTCTTTGGAACCAATCTAGACAACTTCTGTGCAAAATTCTTTGAAATATTCTTATCTTTTTCTTGTTCATAGACTATTTGATTTCTTATTATTTCAGAATTTGAAGGTTGAAACAATCTCTCATACATAATTTGCTCAATCAAACTTTCATTCTCCTCCGCCCCTCGGTGGGTTGTCTTTGCACTAGCTCTTCTAGTTTGGCCACCGCAGCCATTTTGGGATAAAAATTAAGGCGATTTCCGTCCCATGCACAGTGATAAACACACGTACAAGAATGCCCAAATTTATAGGGGTAAAAACCAAGGGAGTTTATAGGGGTAAAAACCAAGCGAAAACTTTTGACAAGTCCTATTTTCTTGTTTTTGGCCCCAGAATTGTGTGGCAGGTTATTTTCTGCCACTGCACTAGATTAAATTTTTTTTGCATTTTTCCTTTGTCTTGTTCTAACTCATAATGGAGGGAAAAATTGTCAAATGTGACATAAGTACACAAAATTTGAACATGGTCAAATAAACAATGGCTGTGATACACGGGGCGGAACACAAAAATGCTTTAAACAAAAAATTGAGAAAATAGCGTCAAATGATATCGAGAACATTTTCGTTTTACGTACTGCTGATTTAACCGCGAGCGGTAAAAGCATGCCTCAGGTCTTCCGTATGCCATTTTTTCTGTTAGAGATATTTGCAATTGGTTTTAACCATCAAAAATGAGAGATTTCAGCGCATCTGCTCCACACAAAAAAAAATTGGACAATTTTTCATTTTTAAAAAAAAATCTGGGTCTCCCCTTAAATTCTTCGAGTTTGTTTTGTAAATGAGAATCAGATTGGTGATGGCTGCCTAACACTGTGGCCAAGCATTGATATCTTCTTGAAAGGGTCCATTCTGTTGGACAAATTCGATGATTGACCGGTGTTCTAATTTATCAATTTTTCAAAAATACACAACTAAACTTGCATAAACAGATCTAGAATCCGCAACATCTTTGGTAAAGAACTTGAACATGATGGAATTACTCTAAGGATGACATCATCATGTCAAGGCCAAATAAGCAAGCCTGGTCAACTCAAAATGCCTTAGGAGGCCAGAACCTATTTGTGACATTCTTTATATCTTGTCTGAGGTACCATTGTCCCCCAAATTGACGTCCTCGTTTCCAACTACTTGAGACCTATGCTCCTCAGCCATTCAATTAGGAAAGCCGGAAGCGTTTGCGTTGGAGAATTTATTTGGGGCAAAAACAGATAGGTGGCATGGTCTTGAATTTTCGCTGCCGCCACTGGATCTTGGCTCTTAGCCTGAATTCTTTCAGTTTACAAAAAATGGATCACCTGGCTTTGACTTCCTCTCACTCTTTGTTTTCTTTCACCTTTTGCTCGTTTTTTCTTTGTTCGCTTTTTCTAGGTGCGGGGATTATTTGCCAGTTTTTCGTTGCTTTCTCCAGGCTGTGATGAATATCTGAGCCTGTGAATTGCTCTAATTGAATAATGAAAATTGAATTGAATAATGAAAATCTTTGCCGATCTCGAGGTTTTATTGACGAAATAGACTCCTCTTTAGGTTAACAAAGCCAAAAAGCTGTTTTTGTGCAGTTGCGATCGATTTGATGTGCTCATATCTTCGAAAAATGTGATTGTTGTTACGATTTAAGCAAAAATGCATTGCTGCACACATTAAAGATCCTTTTTTGTTACAGAGGTGAAGTCTGATACCTCCAGAAAGCTTTGTTCAATCCGATGCTTTAATTTCCACCACTCGCATGAGTAAAAAGGTGGAAAAAAAAGTTTCCGAGGCAGCAGTTAAATGGTAAAACCACATGGTGGTGTTCTTTTTTGCGAAGGGCCATGTAGTCGATGTGAACTTGTGACTTTGGTAGCACTTTGCTGAACAATACGATAAAAAGAAATAAAAAACACCCATTTTTCAAAGGACAAAGGTTCCATTTATGCTTCTAAAGAACATGAAAGAAATCGTAGACATGACAACTTCATACTTTTAAACGACTATCTCCAACAGCTGGATAACACCTTTAACCTCCAATACCAGGATCGACAGTGTGGACCCTTCCCTGAAAAAGTGCCACAATATGGGTGCATTAATTCTGTCACTGCAGTATCGTAACTAATGGTTCTGAGTGTTGTTTTCCCAATTCCTTTCTACAGGCTGCAACATTATAAATGGGACAGTTTTGGTTATTGGCCAGTCCCGAATCATTTCCTAAATTGTCATTGTAATTTTTCTGTTTTTTTCTTTATAACTGTTCTCTTATAATGCAAGGATTTAGTAATGTTTTTGTCTACATCAAGGATGTGAATATTGCTGTCTTCGCGAGGTAACTAAAGATGCCTGTTACGAGGGCTTGCATTCGCTTTGCCTCGTCATCACTGTCTTTTCAGCACCCCAGAGTAACCTCCTCATGTGCACAGCACAGGTCCAGGTTGCTGTTAGCTCCAGCAGCTGCTGCAAGCGGGTGTTTGGTGCAGCAGCCATGCAACACCATCAAAAGCATAGCGTGGCGAGAGGAGGGTTGGACGCGTCCAAAACCCTTCCCATACTTGAAGAGGAAGATGAATTTGTGGGATGTAGCGACAGACAATCTGTTCAAACGTTTCGATGAAAACACCAAGATCATTGTGGTCGATGGACCCACTGCGGCAGGAAAGACCGATCTAGCAAAGGCACTTGCGGAAAGTTTCGACATGCTGTATATGCCGGAGGCGAACATGGATTTGATTTATGTCAACGCCTACGGAATCGATTGCCGCTACCTGGATGCTGAAATGCCTGAACGGTGCAAAAGCTATGATGTTACCAATTTCCATCAGAATCCAAGGCATGATAATGCACACAGGTTTCAAATGCTCATGTATCTTCTGAGATACGGTCAATATGTTGATGCCCTGCAGCATGTTCTGAACACAGGTTTGCTCTTTTGTTTGTTTGTGCTACATTTTGATTGATTTTCCGACGCTTCTCGCACAGATTGTTGAGGCTGAAACTTGACAAGAACTTGCACGACGTGAGGGCATTCCTCACTGGTTGATATAATCGGGTGGTCTGAACAGGGCTTGTAGTGGACGGTACCTGACCTTAACTTTTCGAATGTCAAGCAAATTGTTTCATTGTTGGGGTGTTGCAACGTGGGGTATTTGTTTTTCAAGAACTGGTAACGTTCAGCCAAATTCTTGTTCTTTGCATAAAATGGCACCATTCCATTGCTTCCTTGCACATTTGTGGTCCAGAACAAACTGGTGCAAGGACGGTTAACGGGGTTTTCAATTGCTCGTCTACAGCAGTGATAAGTAGAAACCTCGGGCTGCACAAATTCATTCACTTGAATGACAATTCTTGCACTTTTTTCAGGAAGGCAAAGTAACGTGCAAAGAACGAACATGATGATCTTGATGGTCTGCCGATAATGGTTACAGGAACTGCGCATGTTGCGAGCCAGTTTTTATGGTTGAAAATGGCAAAAATACGAAGGTATCCATCCCTTCGGTGCTTTATTGTGGAACTAAAGGAAAACATTTCTCAAACAGTGTATGGAAAGTACAATAATTTGCAGTTTCCTCTTCTTATTGCAGGTCAGGGTGTTGTAATGGATCGGTCTGTGTTCAGTGATTTTATCTTCTTGGAAGCCATGGTCAAATATGGATTTCTGAATCCAAACAGTAAGCTTCTCTCCAAATAGTCTAACCGTTATCCAAACTGAACACTGTGAATTTTGTTTTGTCATTTATTTCTTGGAAGTTTATGGCACAAACTGAAGGTTGGGATTGCGAGGATTTTTGTCAGTTGCAGTCTCTTGGAGCAGCATGTCTGATGTTTTAGTTTGAGACTTACGGCGGCAATTTCAATCGAGGATTAACCTTCAGTTGAGACTTTTGTCCTGACTTTTCTGAAAATTTATATGCGAATATTCGGAAAAGTCCGGACTAAAGTCGCAACTGCAGGTTAATCCTCGATTGAAATTAGCGAGGAGTTAATGAAGAGGCACTGAAGTTTCACCTTTTTTACGACGAGGCATTCAAGTTGGAATATTTGTTGGGTAAAGACACATCTCTTGATGACAAATAGCCTCTCGGGCTGTTTGAACTCTCTTTACTTGTGAGCCATCACTAATTCAGATATTTTTATGATCAAACATGGGTGTTCCCACCTACAGACCTACTAGTTTATTCTCTGGAGTTGCACTTTGTCACTGTTCCGAGAACTTAACAATGGGCTACGGTCATGATGAAAATACAAGAATGAGGAGATATTCTTTGCCTGCCATACGTGCAGTACAGAATCAGTCAAGTAAGTGAGCCAGATTGAACAAGCTTCACGCTGGCATTGTCGGTTGACTCGACCATTATGCTGGCCTGTCTGCCATCGTAGGCCTACATAATTTGCAATTGAAGCACCCAAAGGTCGACATAATTTGCTATGAAATTCAAGACTGGGCAATCAGTGTCTGCAAACGTTGGTTATATATTCAAATTGTCTTTCTCGGTTTTATGCCAAGGTCAGGCCTGAGATTTATTTTCTTTTTTTTTTTATTTGCACTAGTAGAAGTTGGGAACCAGGGTTGGTCGATCGCATTTTGCGTTGCCCTGGAGGTAGGGGGAAAACCCGTTCCTTTCGGACCAGATAAAAAACCCCTCCTTGCAGCCCCAGATAGAAGCTGCAGGTGCAAAAAAGTGAAGATTAGGAAGAGAGCCCTTCAAGGGACCCTCTTTTACCAAATCATCCGAGATGATCCACTACCAAGCTTCTGTTTGCTGCCACCAGACTCCATTGAGATTTCTTCTCGTCACTTCATTTCTCACTTTTTTTTCCACAGTGCCCAGTTTCTATTACGAAAGCCAGGACTCCAATTTGCACATCCTCATGAAACCACATCTGGTCATCTATCTTGATGTGCCTGTACCCGTTATCATCGAACGCATTAAGAAACGTAACAGGCCGCACGAAGTCGATTCCGAAGCATCATCACCCAGATATTTACAACTTATGGAAGAGGCCTACAAGGAGAAATTTCTACCAGATATCAGGTTACATTGGTTTAGACCTTTTTCTTCGTGATTTTGCCTGATTTCAAATTATTTCCAGAGCATTTTTGAGCTTGCAGTGGGGCTTCCTGGCTGCATTCATGATGAGCTGTCCGCTTCAACAAGTGAAATGGAACAAAAACTGCGGGAATTGGATGAATGATATGGAAATGGCTTTGAGATTAACAAATTTGAACAAACACATTGTAAAAAATATTGACAGCACAAAAAATTGTTAGGCACTTCATGATGGAAACATTTTGCATTCAGCATGTTTTCTCAAGCTCTCTGGGATGGGGTAGACCTACAGCGGAAGATTTCCAAAATTATTAACCCTCTGGGTCGCGTGGTACAGGTGCAGTGACGTCTCAAGTGTCTGAACTGAAATAATTTTGTTGAAATACTGGGAGGCAAAAAAATTCGTAAGAATTTTGTGAGTCATATTGTGTTTTTAGACGGATATGATTCACATTTCTTTTGCAGACACTATTTTATGGTTTTGCAAGAGGCTTGTGAAGCAAGAAATACATCAAAGATGGGTTTGCGACAATCTGTTCAACAGACTCAAAATATTTAAAAAAAGCCAAAATTGTCGGAAGGGCATGGCTGTTTTTGAAGTTGTTGCTTGCTGAAGGTCTTTTTCCTCAGAAGCTGTAGTTTCCTGACATCACCTTGTAGGGCAGGGTTTCTATCTACAAATTAAGAGCATACCCATCACGTAGCTTCCACATTTTACAACATTGAAGCTCAACGCTTGCTTTTATCAGGGTGTTCACAGGGCATAACTTCTGCCGTTACGATGCAAATGCTGCCGTTGCGATCCAAATGGCCCAGCTTCCGGTGTTGAATTTTGTTCAAAGCAAAATTCAATGGCCAGGAAAACAATGCTGCAAAGTCGAAATTTCGAGTTCGTTTTGGATTTTTTTTGTCGTGCCATGACCCTCAAACGCTTCCGTGCCGAGGCATCCTCCCCCTGATTAGACCAAGCGCAATTTGCCTTTTCTGCCTTTTTGCAGTGACGTAAGTGCACTGGCAGTTTGCATTCTTACATTTGCGAATTTGCACCTTTTTATTGTCGGAACGTTCAGGTTCACTTTGGTTATTCATCATTTGCCGTCTTCCGATCGATTGTAAGGCCGAAGCTATGGGACAGATGTTAAGATGGAGCCCGCATGGGGAGAAATGGCAACGGGTGAAGTTATGCCACTGGATGTCGTAACTCTGAAATGGTGTGGGAAAGTTGGGCTTATATGGTTCACAAAAAGCCAGTAAAAGTTAGATGTAAAAGTTAAAAAATGAAGCACATTGTTAATGTTCTCTGAACTTATTTTTACTTTTCAAGACCATTATTTTGATGTGTAGCATTTGCAATGGCAGAAACTTGTTGCCCACAGCTTCAGGTTGTATCGGTTTTACAGACATTTTATATTTCTTGCAGAATGTCATGTGTCCACGGAGATTTCACAGTTGGTTTGTAATCTTGACGCAAATCAGCTTTGTCTCAATGATCGAAGCACTTAAACTTTGACGTGAGCTCGCCGCAATATGTGCACCCTTGGCATTTTTTCGTTATGCTAACCTTAACGTGTTTTTCATGTGTAAGTGTTAAGCTATTTCAATGCTCATGTTTTCTCTTTATCTTATCTTCCGCAGTGCCTATTCGGAAGTCCTTGCTTACGATTGGTCAGAATTTGGGGATCCAGATATTGTTATCGAGGATATTGAGAAGATTGATTTTGATCGTTTCACCTTATACGACAAGAAATTGAGGCAATGGAGAATTACTAATCACTTTGACTTTAACGATCGGCGAGCCGAGTAAGTCTGTTTTTGTTTGTTTATTATGTCGTGTAATCTTCCCCCAGCTCCCCAGCTCCAGCTGCATGTATTTGATGGGCTTGTGTTTGTTTTGTAAGGCGAGTGTTATTGTGTCTCAAGCTCTGAACCTTTTTTTTTTGCAAATAGATAATTTTGCAAAGTCGAGTAAAAAATGAATGGGCAAACATTTGTGACTGGCAAGCAATAACAATGCACCTCTCATCTCCAAAC
This sequence comes from Sinentomon sp. SZTP_YWyxl, assembly GCA_030068105.1. Lineage (NCBI taxonomy): Eukaryota > Metazoa > Arthropoda > Protura > Sinentomata > Sinentomidae > Sinentomon > Sinentomon sp. SZTP_YWyxl. Next base: position 8,397 of record JASGXE010014951.1, read on the forward strand.
AGCATCTTAACCAGAAGAGGCTGGCTTACCAGAGACCCCATATCTTTTGCCACATATCTTTCTCTGGATCTCTTCCCACACCTCTACCAATAAATACCTACAAGGGCCACACATGTATTCTATGTGTCTGATATGTTGACAGGTCCTGCAACATAATCTTGTGAATGCAAGGAAAACCCAACTGGAGACAGAGCTCATGATTTATTTGTTTGCAAGTGACAAATGATCTTCAGTGATAGCACCCAAGCAAGTATGGCGCATGGCTGTGCTGCAGAATTGCTACCGTTCTTGCAATTGATTTATTAACGCAGGCATCTACCCAAGAAACTGGTGCTACCTTTTGGGTGGGTCATGCAAAGCAAAGATGCATGTTTTTGTCTATGTAGCAATTCGCAAAGTGTCTATCCACTAGCAATCAAGTCTCTTGAATCAAACAAAGTTGTGAAAATAGCTGAAAACCAATTTCTTTTCATGCAACTTTCTGGAGGTATGGTTTTAGGAGATAATTGAGGCATTGGATGATATTTATTTTGACCACTGAATGTCTTTTTTGGGTTTGTTCAGGAATACACATTCACAAATAGTGGGACCTGCACCAACACTGGAAGCTACTTTCCACCATTTCTTATGAATATCATGCACTCCTTCCTGCACAGTGGAACACAAAAGGTTTCAGTTGATGATTCACTGTCTGCTGCTTGTGATATCGCTTCTGGGATCCCTAAGGGTAGCGTAATTGGTCTCCTTTTGTCATATGACATTGCTGGATGGCCTCCTCTCATCCATAAGATTGCTTGCAGATGACATTGTGCTGTACAGGCCAATTCAGACTCAGGTTGGTTGTGAAACATTGGGATCTATCTGATGGGATCTATCCGATGGTTCTTGTCGGACACATGGCCAATCCCATCCATACGAGGTACATACCGAAAGTTCGTGGAATTTTGTTTTCCTCCAGATCAGGGGTGACTTATGGGTCAGGTGTACCATGGACCTTAAGGGGGGACCATAGGTAGGATTTTGTAAAAAATCTTATTTTTTGGTAATTTTGGTTTTTTATCATTTAAAGGTAATTAGGGTGTGCTGAATCCATTTCTGTGGTCAGATTTCACCTGAGATGCTTAGTTTTATCACAATATGCAAAATACGCGAGAGACACACTTTTGCGCCAAAGCCGTATTTTGTTGAATTATCCATTCCGCCTGGAATAAAACATACCTTCCATACTGTCTATTTTTTGTACACCCATTCCTCCTGTTGGTTTAGGTTCTGTAGGCTCCAATTCCCCTAATAGGTCACCCATTCCCTCATTAGACTAGACTACCACCCATTACCAAAAAAAAAAAAAAAAAAAAAGAACCCCCGATTACCATCTAAAACAAAAATTTATGTGTAATAGGTTCGTATAAGGAAACTAATGCATTTTTTCTTTCCCTAGGTTGTTTTAGATGAGACAAGAAATTTTTACCTCTAAAGTTACTTTGCTTTTCTGACTTTGTTCTTGCCTGGAAGATGGGGAACAGATCGGGCAATGCGCCTGATCTGTTCTTTCTATTGCATATTATCTGTGTACTGAACTACCTAAACTTTACAGGCTTTTTTCTCTGTTTTGATTTCCGCCTGCCTTTTTTCACTTTGAATTAGCATATCTTTGCAACCGTATGGGCTAGAAATGTCAAAATTGGTGGACTTATATAAAAAATGCCAAGGAAGATAGTGACAGAGTCGGAATTTTGATTTTTATCCTCTAAACCAGTTCAATGGCCATCCATACCATTTTGGACAGGCGCTAAGAGTTGCGAATGACATTTGAGGTGAAAATAATATGGGATAGAGATGTAAAATGTCAAATATGGCTCTGTCACTATCTTGGAGCTTCGTTTCTATGCAAAAAAATCAAAATCCTACTCTCATAGCTTACACGGTTTTCATACGCAAGCAATTATAGCTGGCGCTACATTCCTTATCTTCAAACATGCATAACTTGAAAACGGTTTGACCTAGGTAGTTGAATTTTTGCATGAAAACATCTCTTTACCATCTAAAAGTGTGTGCCAAATTTGAACCAAATCGGACAAACCGTTCGCGATTTGGATTTCTACCTATGGTCCCCCCTTAAAGTTGCATCCGTCTGGTGTCCACAGGACTTTATTTGGCCATCCGCATCCTCTTACATTTTGTTCCGGTGCTTCATGAAAAGTGGCCTTTTTCAGCACTGTCTGTTTGCAAATGATAAGCGTTTTCATGGAATGGCAGCTCTTAGTGCACTTTGCATGGTGGGAATGATCCGGAATGCTGTCTCTACCTAGTGACAACTGCTTGGTACCAGGTTCACAAAAATGAAACCAGGTTTCCTCTTTTTTTGGGGGATCTTGTCCCAAAATGCCCGAGATTTAGCTGCCAAATGTGTCAGCATGGTTTGACGACTGGCTCAACGGTGCAGTTTTTGTCATTGTCAAAAATGTGTGGGATCCGATGTGCACTAACCACAGTCGTTTCCAATTTGGAAGGTGTGTTACAGTTGTTGGGGGACGTGTCGAGATGTCTGTGGCGAGAAAGAGCACAGTGCACGAAAGGAAATCACCTCAGAAAATCTGAGACTGTGCCCATCGTTTCCCTTCAAACGAATTCCAACAGCTATTACAATAGAACAATCAATCCAAATCCATTCTTTTGTTCTTTATGATCATTCATCTCCGAATCATTTTATACGAATTTGCTTTAACTGTTGCGTCTCTTCTAGCACCTCTATTCTTTTGTGTGATGTGTCGATTGAAAGGGCATTTTGACGCACAGACGACCTCCTTACACCCACTTTTGACCTTGGACAATTGGGCTAAGTGAAAACAGAGAAATGAAAAATATTGTTGAACAACAATGGGTTTTAAATGGAAAATTGCAGGAGTAGAAATTAAAGTTTCTTACACTTAGCTCCCTTTAATTTGTCCACGGCATTTTATGCCTTAAATACAGCAGAAACCAGAGTTGGGAGAATGTGACTGGTTTCACTAATAATGAGTCAAGCTCTTCCTCACCATGGATCTACGGTGTGGAGAGAAGAGAACCGAACAGGAAAAGTCTGCTGCTTTGTACGACTGTAAAGAAAACTGTGCAATGAATTCTGTATGCTCGTAAATTTCAGTACAATGCCCCACGCTCGGGGTTACAAGCAAAGGCTTTGGCATTGCAAGCTTTGAATTTCGTAAGGAATTTTTTACTCTCGGTGGTAAAGGTCAATTTGAAATAAAAATATTTCACTACAAGCATCCCAGAGATCCCTAAAGATGCACATTTTTGAGGCTCCTTTTCCGAGGAAGTGGGGGGTGGAACAATTTTTCTTGTTGAGTGTTTCTCATTCCTAAGGATAGAAGCAACATGTCCATATGCTTTCAGTCTTCAATTTTCGCACACCCTGCACACTACCTATTTCCGCATTTGCAGAGAAGACCTTGGCAAAAGATGGAAGCCATATACAGCGGAGCGAAGGGCCTTGATTTTGCATTTGACTCCGGAGAAACGAATGGCTGTCCTCTTTGCTTTGTTTTGTTTTCTTTCGTTTCTCTTATTCTTGTTTTTTTTT
>JASGXE010014952.1:0-10730 GCA_030068105.1 Sinentomon sp. SZTP_YWyxl
TGCGCCCCCAAAATTTTTTGAAGGATTTTCTAAAAAAAAAGAGAAATGCAATTTCGCCAAAACCTTAAGTTTGGATTTTTCCTTGCCATGGTTCCTTTGGAAAAGTTGTAGAGGAAGCTTCCAGCTTTCCGCTGACACCAAAATCATTGAATTTGGACGTCATTTGACTATTTTATCGAGAGAAATAACGCGCCATGGAGCACATCGAAGTTTGTGCAGGTTTCCTTTCGCCGTTTGCAAGGCGAGCCTCCTGACAGCACTGACACAACACTCTTTTGGTGCTTCGTTTTTCTGCTCTTTGGGATCTCAGAGGATCAGACAAACTTGACAAAGCACACGGCAAATTAACGGTTGGCACAGAGTCCCTTTTAAGCAGAGGCTTCGGTTTTGATCCAACCAATTCAGCCTTGAAATCCCTTTCAAAAGCTTCAGAAGGAAAATGCTTTGAGCAAACAAAGGCGTTGTCGACGTTGAACGGGTCCTTGCGTTTGCACTTGTGAATCCACGTTTCACGGACTTTCGGATCCTTGGGAAATCTGTGAAAACTTCGCCCGAGCAGATTATTTCTTGACGAAACTTCACAATCTGCAACGGCGCAGACCGTCATTTTTGCAACATTTGACGACACCATGACGACACCAAGCAGCAACAAAAAACAATGCTCCTCACGAAAACATTAACGTGTCCACCCACGTTAATGTGTCCACTGAACTGACAAGCTTGCTGGTGAAGATGACACCCTCACCTCTCAGAGCTCTGTCTAATTAGCGGCTGGTGCTTGTAAGCTCCGAATTTGCAGAACAGCGATTAAACTCAACGAAACTTTGTTGAACAAACCAAACCCAACCTAAACACCCAAATTCAACAAACCTCGGCCTCGCCCAAGATGACCAAACCCAGCCAATTTGAACAACATGTCGAAACCGACATGCCCAAAATTACATCCGGATCTTCCGAGCTTCAGCCATTTCTCTCTGTCTGCTCTGTGCTGCTTGCCGCAGCGAAAAACCGAGAATCGCAGCCGAAGACTTCGTGCATGTAAGTGTTGTGTTCCGCACATTCTGGGCCCAAAACAGAATCATGCTTCCATGGCGCGTTATTTCTCTCGATAAAATGGTCAAATGACGTCCAAATTCAATGGTTTTGGTGTCAGCGGAAAGCTGGTCCTCTACAACTTTTACACAGATGGTAACCATGTTGCAACGGATAAAATCGCACAATCGTTGAAGGTTTCTGGCAGGGGCACGGAATTTGATGCCATCTTGACTTGAACGCATTTGTTCCTCAAATGATTTCGGAGTTTTGCTCGCAGAAAGTTTGGGATCATTATACATTTTTGAAATCGTCATTTTTTTCAGCTTTGTACCACAAAAACTTTCATGAAAATCCGTCGCCTAGTTCAAGAGAAATGACTTTCTGTTTACTTCGCACCGTGGTCCGCAATTCACCATCAGCTGCACTTGCCGCTTGTGTGATACAGTGACATCATTTTGTGCTGGCTGTGGCTCGCACGCTCGGAATTAATAACTGCCGAACCTCTACATATACAACCTCGCGCTGCATCCACGTCGATGCTGTGTGGCTTTATATCTTTTTTTATTAAAAAAAAAACTTTTGGGTCGATCATCGAACTACTTAAGGGACACCCTGTCTGTAGGTGTATTGTCAAAGCAATAATAAATTGTGTTTTCCTTGTGCCTACCATCTGCATTGTCATGCTGGCTGCAGCAGGACATTATCATCGGTCACATGATGATCCATTGATTGCCACAACTTGTGCAGGAAAAACAAACCAAATTTTAAAAATGGTGTTTCATGTCATATAAATGGTTGTGGTAACAAAAAGTTCGAAATATCCGTGCCCCAGCTCTACTGATGCCATGCTGAGGGTAATGGGTACTTTGTGAGCCTCCCTCCTAAGCCACCAAAAATGCCTCAGGCTAAATGTTGCACAGGCCCACATAGCCTGTACAGCATTAGAAAAATAGACTGTCGGGTATATGGATGGAAAAAGGCCCAGTCATCCTGGCAAGTACGCCGTTTGTTTGACAAGAGCGCAACAGAAAAAGCAGCATTCCCGGGGTTTGGACCAGTTTTGGCCAAACATCGGAAGTGTGTGACGTGTCGCTTGAAGATTGCAATTGCAACCGGTGACGTCGGCCTGTTCTGCACACAGTCACGATGAGGTTGTTATGATGTGGCACGGGGCAGCGAGGCGGCATTTTTAAGCTGCAGAAGATGCTTTCCTCTCTCATCTGCACCAGAGCCTTGATCTGCGCAAAAGCGAGACGGCCTCGCAACCATAGGTAAAACCGAGCTCCAGCACGTTTTCAAGCATGCAGCGACTAGAGTGGCCACGTATTGCTCCGAAATCACAATGAAACAAAATCCACAGCTGCGTTTGGTCAGCAAATCGAATGTGTGCAGGCTGTCCTGTTGGTGTGTCGGCTCCCTGCTTGAGATTGAAAATGGGTCTCTGTATGATTTCGCAGGTTTCGGTTCTCCGCGACAGTGTGGCCGAAAGGGGAAAATTTTCCCCTTTTTGGGGAAATTTTGTACCTTTTTTTGGGGAAGGCCTGGGGAAATCGATAATTATATCGATTATATCGATACCTGCTGCACCGATATCGATAATTTGGGGAAATTTCAGTTTTTGCCCACCGACAACAACGCAAATGGATTTTGCAGGAATGCACAACATGGGGATTTTTGTTTCACAATTTTGGTTAGAGTTTCGAATAAGCACCTACCGCCGCAGCCGCCGCAACATTTTGGAATGCCCGCCGCAACCGCCGCAACATTTTGGAATTTTTTTTTCCATTTTCGTGTTCTTGTGTTTTTCAGGTCTGTGCTGAGGCCGTCGACCGGATTCATGCAAGTGGGCGATTTGGATGACGGGAAGAAGTGGATGAGAGAGATGAGGCCAAAATCTGGAAACGCAAGCACATTGTCACACATGGATATTTGGGCATTTATTAAATCGGAACATGGTCGTATTCGGGTTGTTCCAGGTCCTGAAAACAAGCGTACCTGGCAAGCTCTCTAGCCAATTATTTTCGAACACATCGAGCCGAGGACAGTTCTTTTGTCAGACTGTTGGGCTGATTATGCGCATCTGGACATTGTCGGTTATGAACACTTGACGGTGAATCACACCAAAAGAACAGACACAATTTTGTGGATCATTTGACATACCTATGCGCACACTCAACACATGCGTAGAGCGCACATGGTGTGATATGGCACCTCATAAGGGGAAGTACCAGGCGAGAAATGTTGGGCGAATGACTCTGTGAGGATATACCTAACTTATCCTTAGTGTTGTTGAATTAAAAAAGCAAAGCGGCCCAACAGTCTGACACAGGTAATACACGTAACTGTCCCCGACTCTATGTGGTCTATAATAATTGGTCAGATAGTTTGCCAGTTAGGCCTGTTTTCAGGATATGGAACAACCCGACGACGACCATGTTCCGATTTCATAAATAATGCCCAAATATCCATGTCCCTCGACGAGACGGCCGACATTGTTGCTTGTGTTTCCATATTTTGGCCTCATCAATCTCAACCACTTTTCCCCGTAATTCCAATCGGCTATTTGCATGAATCGAGCCACGGCCTCAATACAAACCCGAAAAAACACCAGAACACCAAAATGGAGAAAAAATTCCAAAATATTGCGGCGGGCATTCCAAAATGTTGCCGCTGGAAAATCAAAATGTTGCGGCAGTAGGTGCTTATTCGAAACTCTAACCACATTTTTTCTCTGTTTTTGACATTTTTTCGGCTTTCGCTTTCGTTCCATTCTTCAATCTTGTCGCATTTTGGACTTGAACTTTGAGCAGATGACCGATGCGAATGCGACGATATTGTTCCGATTCTCAAATCGGGTCCTTCTGAAATGCGGAATTCGTGGTATTTGCGAACTGATGTCGCAGCATGAGCAAAAAACCTCCAAACCTCCAAACGAAACTGCTCTGATCTAATCCAACCTCACCTAACCTAACCCAATCAAACCTCAATCAACCCAACCTCACGTGAGGTTCTGCGTAATTCGCTTGTTCCGCGAATCGCCATTTCTCCCATTGGTCCGCGTCCGCATTTTTGTTCGTCCCTCTCAAATCGCATCGAAACCGGAACACACACAATCCTCTAATTCGCTCATCGCCTTTCTCGCGCATTTAGGTACCTACATCACATCACATTTGGAATTTTTGCAGGTGTCTAAACCATAATTCAGTGGCCGAGCCAAATTCCATCATGGTCAAATAGTAGCAGGCAGGCAAACCAGAATGCATGTGCCCTGACAGTGATTTCAGTAAAAAATGAAGAAGAAAAAGGGGGGAGCGAATAAGTAAACAACAAAAAATCCCTCTCTAAACCTACATGCTTAACTTAGATGGGGGGTAAGGCCAGCAAAAATCTGGGCTGATAGGTGAAGCAACTACCTACCTACTTAACTACCTACCTACATCTGAGTTAAGTTCTCCAATTTCGCCCGAACAACTTTATTGAATTTTTCCTCGGGAAAGTGGAGAACATCTACTGGGAGGCAAAGCTGATTCCACAGAAAAATGCTGCGGTGGAAAAATGAATGCCTGTCAATGTTTTTCAACAGCGTAGGTGGAACAAATGGCAGGAACTTGCTTGCTCTGGTGGGGTTGTTGTTTTGTGTGAGAATCCATGGCCCGTCGCCCCATCCACCATGTTTTTTTCAGCTTAATAAGTGCATCAGCTAAGTTGATGGAGAAGATGGTTGCAGGGTATCTTTGCTATCTTCTTGAAAGCAGGGACTTTTTCTTTCATGGCCAACATGGTTTTAGGTCTGATCACTCCTGTGAAACCCAACTCACAGGTCCCAGAAAATCTATACTTGTGGATATGTAACTTTTTGAGCGATAGATATTTCCGGGTCCTAATCAACCAGGATCAGGTCCTAATCAACCAGGATCAATCAGATCACCAACCTGTCACTAGCGGCATTCCACAAGGCTCTGTTTGTGGCCCACTTCTCTTTCTATATATATTAACGATCTCATACGTCACATAAAGTCTGCCATCAGACTTTTTGCTGACGACATCGTGGTGTACAGAGTTATCCATTCCCTCGAGGACTGTGTCGCACTTCAAACTGATCTGGAACAAATAAATGACTGGTGTGAGCAGAATTTGATGGAAATTGGCATCTCCAAGACTTCGGCCATGTCATTTTCATCCTCCACTAACCCCCTGTTGTTTGATTATTCTGTGAATTCCGCTGTGCTATCCAGACCAGATTGTGTGAAGTACTTGGGTTTAAATTTTAACAGCAAGCTCAGCTGGACTCCTCATATCCAAAAGATTGTTAAAAAGGCATGGCATCAACTAAGTTTTCTCATTCGCAATTACAATCATGCTTCACGGCGTATAAAGTCAATTCTGTATTTTTCAACTGTAAGGCCTTTGCTAGAATATTCTACCACCACATGGAACCCTTATCAAAAATGTCACATTGATGCAATTGAGGCTGTGCAAAGAAGGGCAGCTAGGTTCGTAACAGGAAATTTTGCTTTTGATGCAAGTGTGACAAGCATGTTGACTGATTTGGGCTGGGATTCTCTCAACAAAAGACGGTTACGGTAATCGTCTCGTATGCGTACTACCTACCCACTTTTGGTTGTGGCAAACACAGCAATTGCGACTTTCGCTCTGATCTGCGAAAAATCGTGTCATGCGTGTGTGATGCCGGTTTTCAGTTTATCTTTTCTTATTTTTGTTTGTTTGTTTGTTTGATCATTATTATTTTTTTATTGTTTTCTTTTGTCTGCTGATGGCCTGGTAAAATTGTTTGTTTGGCTTCCATCCTTCCCTTCCGAATGGTGTATGCCGAATGCCGCCCACATGCAACCTGTCGACCGAACCGAGCTGCAAAAATAATCAGCTGACCTTTACCCTGCTATCAGGTATGCAGTTGCGCATATGCCATACAGTCATACGATGCGGCTTTCGCGATATTCTGCGGTCAGACGTCACGTGATGCCTTTTCCTGCCTCAGCAAACAAACGAATCAGAACTCGCGTTATTTTTTTTCCAATTGTTCCCTTTTGCCATGCATGTCTTCCGCTGACCATGAATGGGACGCTTTTTCCATGTTTGTTGTTTGCACTCAAATGGAGTGCCAGTCCAGGCCAGGGCCTTTACCGCCTTCCCAACATAAAAAATTTTAACCTCCCTGCTCTGCAGCAAATCAACATGAGCAAATATCATGATGCAAACTTCTGCTTTGTCGAGTGGGTGCATCACCCTCCAGCGAAAGTCGCAATTGTTCGATTTTCCGCAATCAAAAGAAGGTAGTACGCATACGAGACGATTACCACGGTTACTACATAGACTGTCTGCATTCAGGAATTGCATTGTCAACCAAGGTGGCTGGGGGGATGGGCCCTGGATCTTCACTCAGAATGACCATAATACAAGAGCTGGCAAGGCAATTTCCTTTGTGCCAACTTTACTCTTCAAAAATGTTGACAGGTATTCCTTTTTTAATCGCAACCTTTTTCTGTGGAACAAACTTGCATTGCCAGCTGAAATCTTGCAGTCACCTGAAAAGCAGTTCACTGATGTCATTTCTTCAAAACTAGATGTTTAGATAGTCAGTCTTCATAGCAAAATTACTAATTTCTACCCCCCATTTCTTTCTCTCCTTTTTTTGGCATGCTAATAATTTCTGCATAGGGTCTATTACTGAACCGAGTGGCCTTATCACTTCTCGACTGAAATAAAACTAAACTGGCCACAATTCAATTCATATCTGCAACCTGCACCAATTTGAACTGCTCACCTCTTTCACTCTGGACTCTTGATGACATCTGCATCTGACCATTTATGCAAGGTATGACCTGTGCTTTTTTACTTTTATTTTCTTTTTAACATTGTATAAAAAATGAACATTGCCACTAACAAATAATTGCCCATTGGCAATTTGTCTGCATCGCCAGACTTCATTCCATTCCTCCACCATATTTGGAAACCGATGCGCTGTCCTCTTTTGAGCAATGTCCATTTTATAACGTCTTGACGTGGTGCCTGGTGCACTGAACTGTTGCTCATTTGCATCGGTCCATTGGCGTTGGATTTTACCTTCTGACTCCGGACTCCTTGTCCTTCGAAATCATCGGCGGGGGGACTCTGTCCCCAGAAAAAAAAATCTGACATTACAATAAATACATAAGAGTGATGCCATTTTCACATGGACATCCATCTGTCAGCTTATGACAAAGGTTGGTCCAAAGGACAACAAAAAAATTTCCATCAGAGATTCCTAGAAATTTATAGATTTTTTCAGGAAATATACGCATGTTGGTTTGGCCATATTGTGAAGAGGAAATAATCCAGATAGGCTTTCTAAATGCCTGGAAAATCATGGTCAGAGTTGGAAAAAAATATTTATCCTTTTGGTAATAGGTTGTAGGCAAGGCTGCAAAAAGTCGGGAGCACGGGAGCATTGCTCCCGGGACCGTTGCGGGCCGACCGGGATCGAAATGGGCCGGAGAGCAAAAAAAAAAGCTCTTCGGCCAAAATTTGACCAGGCTCCAAAATCCGTGCTCCAGGGCTCCAAACAACTTTTTGCAACCCTGGTTGTAGGTAGGAACCAACCTACAAAAGAGTGACTTTTTGTTTTTGAGGACATCGCTGCAGGCGTCATTCAATGCATGTTGAAGGCAAGATTGTGGATTTGCCATGTCAGGCATTGATGGTTTCTTGACATGCATTCGGTCAATAAAGGTATGAACAATCTGCAACTTCGTTCTCCCTGTCAGACTTTTCTCTCCGCGTGTGGAGTTAGTGGTTTAATAGGGGCGTGAGTGTTGTGTTTGCGTGGGGCTGATCCGAGGTGTGGATCCGAGAGCCTACAAAGTGAACAAATTTAGAAAGAGGCAGAAGGCCTAGAGGCAAAGGCAATGTTGAGAGAGGCATAGGTAGGCCAAGGTTTTCTGTTAACCCCTCAAGCCCTGAATTACGAATTCGGGTTTTGCAATGGTATTCCGCAATTTTCGGCACCAAAAAGTGTCGCTCCCGCCGGAATTAATAATTTTTGCAAGGATTTTCTAAAAACGGAAAAAGCAGAAATGCATGCATTTCCCGCCCAACCCACCCCTTTCTCCTGGACCAGAACGACCCTTTACCTGATCACGTTCCCTCCCTGTCATCTCACCCTTCGTCTTGCTGGTATTGCTCGTCCTGACTAAGTTTTAAAAATGTCTCTCTCTCGCCCTCACTCTCCCTCGCTTCACCCAAACGACATCGCTCTTGGTTTCTTGACTCTTTGTTCAACACCCGCAATCTGCAACCAAGCTTGACCTGGATCATTTTACATCCCTCTCACCTCGCCTTTCGACTCGCTGACATAAGGCTATCATTGCGCGGCCACAGGTCGTTAATAAGATAGAGGATGTGAAGAACACCTATCCCGTGGAATGCAGCAGCCGGTGCGCTTGTCTCCTGTTCAAAGAGTCGGTGGGGCACCGCACCACCCATCTGCAATCCCAAGGCCGAATTTTTTTAGAGCAATATCTCATGCAACTCTCAGCACCTTTTTTGGCTTGACAGACCGCAGGTGGGTCAAAAAAGGACACAGCAGGCAGGTCAACGTGAACCTTCAGTCCTGGAGGAGTTTAAAATAAAGATCCCGCACTTTACGTCAAGCTCAAGAAAAACGTTTGGCTGGAGGCCAAACGAAAGTCGCAACTCACACGCACTTGCGCGAGCAGAAGATCCCACCGTGATCATCAGCTTATTTTTTTTCTGGGATGATTTTATTTCAAAAGGAGGATATTGCATTGCCAATTTCGAAATGAACAAAAGGTCAAGTGAGCAGGTACATATGATCCAAAACAATGAATATTTTGTTCGTTGGCCAAGAGGTACACGCAAAGAACGTGTGCGAAAAATCACCACAAAAAGGCAATTTCAAACTTACAGTTGTGTTGTCGATACGTTGACTCAAAACCAGCAATCGGCATGTGATGCAGGGGCCAATCACAATCAAATGCCACAATTCAAAGGATGTCCAACGATGCACATATCACATACGTGTGACCAGATAGCTTCCACCATTTAGAGGCCATAGGAGTCCATCACAATTGCAATGAAAGTTCAGAATAACCAAAAATATTGGTATGAAATTTGCCCTAGTTAGTAAAGATTGGTGCCGTAGTGCACGTGGCAACACAACCATAAGTTTGAAAAAAGGGAAAAAGAAAAGGAGAAATCATAAGTACAGGTTTCTCATCACACACAAAACAGTCTAATTAACGACTACTGAATGAGGACTGTGTGTACCAACCACCTACGCCTACCTAGAATAATGAAAAAACAAGTGATGCGTTTTTCACGCTTTTCGGTTGTTAGGAGTTCATTGGTTCAGCTAATTTGGGAGATTTGAAAGCCAAGATGGCTCTCCTACTGTCCACAGAGGGAGAAAGCAGGGGAAGGTTGAGGAACTACCTGTTAAAACTTGTATTTGACTTTTTCAGGCTTGATGGTCAAAAAAGAGTTGTTCATCCAACCAACATCAGCTTTTTCAGCCGGCTCTTGAATAGACAATATACATGACATCTGCGTAGCTCTATCGGAAGCTAATTCCAGAGCTGATAGCCAAATACTTGTAGGGAATATCTTCCAAATTTAGTTGAGTATCTGTTAGGACGTAACAAGCATGAGTTTGCTGACCTCAGGTTCATTGCTGAGCTCTCGGCAGGCAGAGCCTCACCAGGCAAGAGAGTCCCAGTGGCAAACACATGCTTGTGCACGAGCAACAAGATCTGGAATAGAATAGAATGCCATTCGTAGCAGAAGAAGCTCGTGTGTTCTCACTGTGTTAGGAGAATAGGTTTTTTGTCATCTCTTTGTTCAACAATCGAGTGCTGATTCCTAGTGGTGAGTATCTTTGGCGCATTACTTTTGGTGGCCCTGGGTAATTTAAAAGCCTAATTGCTTCAACTGTTTTTGGCATTCGTGGTTTCTTTCGATCCGTAATACTTTCGTCATCAGACTTTTCGAATTTTGCCCTATGATGCTCGTCTGAGGGTGACATTCTTTTTCTTCATCAAGGATCAACCAATAATCTTTTTGCCAAACACAATAAAATCTTGCATATGTTCACCCTTTTTCACCCCCAGCGTAAAGTTTTTCATTAGCGTTTCATATGGTAAATCGTTTTGTGCGCAAGGGGTTAACAGAACATTTGGCCACTAGGTACTCAGTTTTATTACCTACGCAAAAGTATCTTAAAAGTATCTTTTAAAAAAAATATGGGATCATTGGAAATAATCCCCACACTTGCGATGAGTTAGTGAGATCGCCACCTTGGTTTTAAGATGTTTTATGTTTTAATTAGGTAGCGAATGGAACAATTAGGCCAGTTGGCAATGATTGCAATGAAGTGAGAGGCAAATGTGTTTGAAAGTAGATGGTTTTTACCATTTCCGCTTTGCCACACCAACAATACAGCAAGGTGCACGATGCCCTCCAGTGTCCAGAAGGCTTCAACCATAAAAAGGACTTTAGGGAGGCCTAATTGAATAGCTCCTAAAATTCGTAAAATCGGTCTCCTTGGCAGCTCCTAAATCAGCCTCCTAACTTAGGAGGGCCTAATTGAATAAGACCTCCTGGTGTCGGAACCACCAGTGCACAAATCCCGCATGGCAACGCATCTTCCCATAAAATGAAGAAAATGCAGGAATTCCAGA
>JASGXE010014953.1:0-12719 GCA_030068105.1 Sinentomon sp. SZTP_YWyxl
GGAGAATTTAAACAAAGCCGACGACAGGCAAAAAAGAGTGGAGTGCGTAATTTCATTCAGAAAATCAAATCAAAATTTAAGACTGCATAATTGCGTTCTCTCACAAATCAAATCCTCTTTTTTCAAGTTTTTATCATTACGATAAATTTTGCTGAAGAATGATCTATTCCAGGCAAATTTAAACTTGGCCCACGGAATCAAGACCAGTGCAGCAACAATTTATTTCAGAATGAGCCCTGCAGGGTGCACGAAATTTCCGCTTCGGAAGCCACAGGGTGTGGCCTGGTTATTCGGATTTGTAAAAAAAAAGTCAGGCATTCAAATGGAAAATAGCCGCATGGATATCGGTTGGTCAGATATAAAAAGAAGAGAAGATTGTGTACAATTGCCATGACTGCATGTTGCACAGTCCTCTGGTTATCAGTAGTAAGTTTCGGTGAACGAAGTGCCTAATCATGTTGTTGGACAGAATTGTCTTAATCATGTTTTTGGATGGAATTGCTGACAATCATGTTCAGAATTTATTTATTTATTTATTAAAAACACATCTAAAACGTATTTGGTAGATGTTGGCCGAGCACAGCAATTGTTAAAATTGGGTAAAAACGACTGACGATTAAAGACCAGATAACAAAAAACACTAAAAATGCTAAAAATGCTAATAAAAATGACCAGCAAAATGCGACTTATAAAGAATACATGCATGAATGTTGAGGCCTTAATCTCTTACAACATACTGACGTAAAGTGCTAGTGATTAAGGTGGAATCGCGAGGGAGAGAATTCCAATCTCTAATGGTTCTTGGAAAAAATGAGTTATAATGAACATTTAACATGTTAACCGGCGCCGCATAATGGAGTCCATTATCAAGATAGCGCTGAGGACAACGCAACGTGTATTCAATGAATTATGCGATGGTTTCTTGTGGCAAGACTATTCTCGAAAATAATGAGTGGCTACGGATTCAGCAACATCTTAGGGCAATGGTGTCTAATGAATATCGGACATTATAAATTAAACATTAACATTTGGACACTTTTACTGCACTGGATATTTAGGTTTGGATATTTAGCACCGGACATAGTTAACATGGACACCCTTAACGGCGGAGAGATCATGACGGGGGTAACGCTAACTCCGAGCTGCGAGGTAAATTTTTTACATTGGAGCAGATGGCAAAAATTTACCTCGCAGCTCGGAATTAGCGTTACCCCCGTCATGATCTCTCCGCCGTAAGTGGAATAGTCGACGTTCTTTCGTTATTTAAACTCATCGCCGAGTTTAAAATTCTATTTTTCAAATGTTCTTTTCGATAACAGTTGAAGACGGCGTATTCGTGTGTCCATCGGCAGGTTGATCCCCAACGGAAACCCGCATTGTGATAAAATTTGAACTGCGTTTGTTCCCTAAGTTTCTACCCACCCAGCGCCGTCTGGTTCGTGAAGGAATGCCTGTTTGAGCGTCCCGACAAACTCAGGATTTCGTCAAGCGCCGGAGTTTTAATTTGGAAAATTCTTCAACGAAACAGACAATGGATTATCCGGAAAACTAGGGGGAAAAGTTCTCCCTCATGCCATGTAATTTGCATCGAGCCTATGCAAATTTCAAGGCCTGCTAAACTGAAGATTCCCATTTTGGAGTTCACATGCATCCGAGTCTATATGGCATTGAAACTGCATGAATGATTATATCGTGCATTTTGACTTGGCACGCAGCTGCATGAATCTCCATCCATAGTTTGCGCTTTTGGTCAAATGCCAATCGCCTGTGGAAATGATATAATGATAAAAGAAATTATGAACTCTCTTCTCTGCAACAGTGTACGAGATATTGAAAGCCTTACTCGAATTCCAGTAATTATTATTAGAATTTTGGCCGGTTTTGTAGCGGCGGAATTAATGTACCTATTCCATTTGAAGATATAAACTGAGAATGCTTCTCCTTCTTCCATTCAAATATGCAGAAATAATTTAATTTCTATGCTGAGTCTGCAGGGTTCGACCAAGTTTTCATTGTTGAAGGAATTCTGATTTCACAGCAATCATATTTAAGAGCATTCTTCGCTCAAAATCCTTGTTTCACATATGGAGACGTAATGGAAGAAGGTGATTTCCTTTTGCAAAATACTTGTAACACATATTAGCTTAGATGGGACAATAACCCAACCAAGAATCATTATGTGATCGACGTGATAATGGCAGCATAATGATTCTTGTTTGGTTTGTTTTCCCATCTAAGCCAATATGTGTTACAAGTATTTTGCAAAAGGAAATCACCTTCTTCCATTACGTCTCCATTATGTGTAACAAAGTATTTTGCAAATGGATATCATCATCTCCCATTCCCCCTGTATATGTAACAGGTTTTTTGCAACGTATTGTACATGTGTTTTACCATTGAACTATTGCTTCCGAAACTTTTTTGTTTCTTTTTACTCTTACGCAGGCGGTAGAAATTAAAGCGCCAGATCTCTTCAAAACAGCTGTCTGGAGCTGTCTGGAGCTGTCTGGAGCTGTCTGGAGCTGTCAGATTTTGCCCTGGTGAGAGGATCTTTATTTTCTGCTGCATGGACTTTTTACTAAAATCTGTACAGTCTGAATTTTAACATGCATGAGTACATTAATTCCGCTGCCACTATACACAATGGGCACTGTTCAAATTAATTCCTTATGTACCGTTTGATATCATGGTATCTGATCTGTGAGGTGACAATGTTCAAGGATTCGCATTGTCGCTTTTTTGTTTCTTGACTCTGAATTACGTGGATTTTCTTCTCTCTGCTACCACCTAACTCAAATTCCATGAAGGCTTCGCATCTCAGTCGGCGGTCGCATATTGACTAAAAGGACGCATATTGACTTGTACTGCATACTTGTACGCAGTTCCACCGATATGACTGACATCATTGGTCACGTCAGCATCGAATTTAAATGTAAGATAACATTTCATTGGAAATTTCCGGTTTCCAGAATGTATAGTAGCTGCGGAAAAAGATTACTCATACATGTGTTTTTCCCATTTTACTGTTGCCTCCGAATTTTTTGTCTTTCTTTTTACTCTTGTGCAGTTGGTAGAAATAAAAGCGCCAAATTGTAACAAAGCTTTCTAGAGGAGTCGGATTTTGGCCTCGGTTATAAAATGGGATCCTTAATTTCTGTGGACTGTAGTTTTGTTAAAATCTCAAGAATGGCAATTTTTACGTGTGTGGTATGAGTAATCTAATTCCGCAGCAACAACCTATTTCGGAACTCGAGAAAGCACATTTCAAATTTCGTGAAAACGAAGAACTGCACAATTCCCTCCAAATCATTTCGAACAGAGCAGTACGTTCTGAACTCGGTGAAACATTTGGAATGATAAATGGCACTTTGCGCCATAAAACAGACGACAAACAAGCAGCCGAACAAAAAGCTCCATCGATGGATTGACCCTGATTTGATCAAACATTGGACAGCTTCCTGTGTTCAAAGACTTTTGGCGTGCCCTAAAAAGCCTGGGCATCTCATAGGAGTTCACTTTTGTTGTTACGTCTTTACTCAAGTTTTCATTTGCATCCCATTCAAGTCGAACATTCTAACTTGGCCTGCCGAAAACCTGCAGACTGAAAAACTGTGGATGCAAATTGGAAGGCAATCGTTGTTTGAGGACAATCAAAAAAGAAAAAAGTGAAAGTTGAAAAAAGAAATGGTTCAAGGGGTAGAGCTTTTCCCATTGCAGCCAGTGCCTTCGCAAGCGTGGGTGGTGGTTTGAAGTACGCCTGATGGTTGGACAGAGGTTTGTCTATCAGCGGATGTTTTCAGAACTTTCCGTGGAAGCTATTTGACTAAAGATGAGGCAGTTTTGGTCCTCGTGCCACTGGAGCTATGCGAGTTTTGCAGCTAGCGTTCACAATTGCCTCAACGAAAAGGGAAAGGATGAACGCGGATGGTTGACGGAGGTAATTATTTACGGCCCTGGTAATTACTAATCGCGAATGATGAAAAGCCAAAAAGGAAGCGATCCACAAGGTGCGTAAAAGGTCTGGTATGCAGAAAATGCCTGGCATCGGATATTCTTTGTGAGGTTTTTGAAGAACGCGGGCAAGGTTATTCCTAATCTTGCGGGCGCCGCAAAGTGAATTCGGGAATTCATTTTGCGGCGCAAGCGAAATCGGGAAATAATTTGCCCTGTGCGGCAAAATTCAAATTGCCCTGTGCTTCAAAAAATATGCTTCAAAATTCTGCAGAAAAAAATCTGGTTGGCCTGCATTGAAAAACTAGCTTCACCATACATATGCAAATTTCGTCAATATCGGTACAATCCACAAAATTTCATCCTTTCGGCCTTTTAAGCACCCTGCACCTGCGTATATTCAGATTGTTCAGCGTTGTGAGTGATGCGCAAGCGACTGATTTGTCGGGCCAGACGGAATCCGTTTCGGCGACGATATTAGGATGGCGAAAAACGCCGCAACAGAGCTTTCGCGGTTCTCTGAAACCGTCTTGCTCAAGAGTATTCCCATCGAGCCACATTTATCATCTCCTGGATCGGCGGAACCGGCATTTTGCCAACATGGCAGTGCAGGGTGTTTTAAATACGTTGTCCAGACACGAATTCTCACATGTCAAGTAACAGGGAGCAAACGAGAAGTGAACCCACAATCCAAGGGGGAAAAAGTGTTTGTGAATAGCTCCTTTTTATTTATTCATGTGTTTATTCATTTGATTTTATTTATTCATTTAGTTATGTTTGAATGTTGAAGAGAGCCTCATTGAAGAGAGCCTTACTTTGTCATTGAAGAGGGCCTGAATGAAGAGAGCCTCACTTTTTATCTTTTCTTGCGATGACCAAATACGAAAAAGTACCTTTATCAAACTGCTTGCGATGCTCCTTCGAGTTGGTTTATAGTTTTCGATATTTTCCCCGTTAGGTTTTTTCATGAGGTCTTTTTAAAGCTTGCGTTCCGGACGAAATAAGAGTTCTGCCTGCTGTGATCAGTTTTGCACAGAGAGAAGCCGAATACGTCTGCTTGGCTGAAGGTTTTTGAAACAACCTGATTAGAGCCTGTGGACGTGCTTGTTGCGGATGCTGTTGACTGCGAAACAGAGACCAACCCAAACATCACCCAGGGAGGAGCCAAGGGAATTCATCATTTTTGCGACTGATTTGATTACGACAAATTACGTTTTTTGTTTCGCGAGAAACGTTTCCTTTTTTCGGTCGAAAAGACAAAGGAGAGAAACAGCAGGCAAAGTTTCAGAAAGTTTCAAGATGCAACGGGAAGAGAGACTCCGACGACAAACTTTTCTCCGCATGCCCCAGTCGAGGACCATTCAGAACGACGGCAAGCCGTTTTTCCACTCTGTACCCTGGGGGACAAAACTTTCTGACACTTCCCTTACTGAACGCGGTAGATGCAGTGGTTTCCCCCTTGACTCCATTACGAATATGTCGCGATCCGGTCCCTTCCCCTTTCATGTCTCCATTTAATAGCATTTCTGCAAACAACATGCTTGAAGTCACTTAGAGGTCCCTGGGGGGGCCTGGCGTTTCGAAGCTTTTCGGTCGTGCAGAAGGTGAAGGCATCGAAGGGAGCAAAAAGGGGGGTCTATTAGCCGTTGTTTCTTTGTATACTCTGCCAGCCATTTATACTCGAACATGGGCACCTTTTGTTTAATCGGGGGCGGCATTCTCCGTGCCACAAAGCACTTGGCATGCATTCATGTAAGGCATGAAACTGGAGCGCGCTTTGAAAGATTACCCAGGTTTTAGAATTTTGCCTATGTTCTAAGACTTCCAGTGGTGTCACCGTATACGTTGGGGGCCCATTACAAGCTTATTAGACCCCGATATGGATATTTACCCCAACTTATATATACAATACGGACCATAAGTCGCGCAACAGGCTAAGGCTGGCTGTGCATTCACGGCGGCTGTGGTATGCTGCATTCGAATCGAATACACGTTCGGAATCAGCCGGCGGCCGGCAAATCAAGATGGGATGGCACTGCAAATATCGGGAGCTCACGTGAGTTGAGCCAGCCAGTCTGTGGCTTTCCTTATAATCCGTGGTATGTGAAACTATATTGGGCCGATTTTTTAAACGAAGCCCATCTTTTAGGCCGGGATTATTTTCTTTTTAAATGCAATTTTGTACACAAAGAGAAAAGAATCCAAAATTGATTGATGCCCGAGTTTCTGAGAACTGGACAGCCATTATAGATGTAGTTCCAGAATCCTGAAGCCTTGCTCTGCATAACCAAATCTCTTGCACTGCCAGAAAAGAATCCGCGGCCTAAAAGATAGGCTTCGTTTAAAAAATCGGCCCAATTGTGTCTGTAGAAAACGGACGTGTTCCTTGGATGCTGAAGAATTCAACTCGGTCTCACAGCAAGACAAGATCGTTAGGATTGCCAGAAAAGTTAGCCGGAAAAAGCAGATTTACCTCAATCACTCTTTCCTGCGACCATTTCAATTGCCACATCCATACATTTGTGTTATTTTAAATTCTAGGAATCGATGTCCCCTAATTTATGGCGCGCAGCCTTTCCCGAGAGCGAGAACGAAATCGGCGCTCCCGGTTCAATCACACACCTGTTTAGGAATTGCCGACAAGAGTTGGACCTGCACGTTCCGTTGGTCAACCTTAAAATAAAATGAATTTTCCCAAAAACGTACGAATAACTAAAAGGACCGACGTTCTCTGCCGATATTAAGAAAAATTAGGCACCTGTCAGGAATCGAACCAGTGGCCGGCAATCTCGCATCAGGCAGCAATAGCAGACAGGTTGTTCTCAAATTCCTAAACCAATTACAGAGGCGTTTGTCTATCAAGGGGCCATCATCAACAACTTGCCCATAACTATCCTGCAGATCAGTTTTACTTACTTCGCAAATTGCATCGCTGTTTGCTTGTCAGGTCATCAGCTTCTAAAACACGCTCGAAATGATCTGCATAATCGATTTTGCAGAATCGAATCTGCAGAATCGGGGCACAGAACCAGTGCCCCTAACAAATCCGTTGTATGCAGTGTTTCCCAAAAGTCACTTGACAACCCCTGAAAAGTGCATTGCAGTTTTGAAGCAACTCTGGAAGCTTGGAGTGGAATATGTTGCAATTCCAGTGGATAACAGGCAGCCTGTCCAATCTGAACCTGAAATGTGTAGAAATAGCCCCACAAGTGGAGATTGAAAAATAGCAAATAGCAGGGGTTGTCAAGTGACTTTTGGGAAATCCTGTATACAATATCCCTGCAGCAATTGCAGCACCTTTTGCTTGTCAGGGTCATAA
This sequence comes from Sinentomon sp. SZTP_YWyxl, assembly GCA_030068105.1. Taxonomy (NCBI): domain Eukaryota; kingdom Metazoa; phylum Arthropoda; class Protura; order Sinentomata; family Sinentomidae; genus Sinentomon; species Sinentomon sp. SZTP_YWyxl. The sequence continues at coordinate 7,271 of JASGXE010014953.1, forward strand.
TATAGATCAAATTATTATGTCAGGGTTTAAGCAACGAGAATTTGCCCCAAACAAATCTGTCGCATGTGCAATGTCAGTTATTTTTCGTTCGCCAAACGCAACGCTGTTTGTTTTTCAGGAGCAGAGAATCGAATGTGTGCCCATATCTAATCTGTGGCATGCGCAATATCAATTTTCCTTCATAAAACCAGTTGCATCGCTGTTTCTTTCTCAGGGAACAGCTTCATTATTGCTTTATTAAAATGAAGAAAATGCCCCTAAGCAATCCGAGGCATATGCAAATGGACGTTTTTGAGACACACTAATTGCAGCGCCGTTTGTTTCTCAGGGGCAGAGAATCGATTGTGTCCCCTGTCTTATATGTGGCACAATTACAGCGCTGATCATTTGACAGGCGAAACAGTGGCAAGCTTTTTTACTGGACAATATCGATTCTGAGTGACTTGAAGGCTTCCTCCTGGAGCCTTTGAACAAATTTCTGGATGGACACCAGCTGGCCCAGCTGGTGTCCATCAATGGTTGCGTAGTGCACGAGTAGTTCAATGAGTTGTCTAAAGTCGGTTTTTGGATGGGTGACACTTCGGAATCCCTGACTACATGTGGATTCGGCAATTTCCCGAACGCTAGGTGTTCCATTTTCGCAATTAAAGCTAACCAAACGTGACCTAACCTCACCCCGCCTACTCCACCTACCAAACCAACCACATCCACATTAGCCTAATCTTTTTTGGCAAAGGTCGGAGAGGTTAGGTCAGCGAATGAAGAATACCGCACGTCCGGGAAGCGTAATTTATTAATCTATATGAATCGGGCACTTTTCCATCTGACCCCATGTTAAACTTCCAACCCACAGAAAGTGAGAAAAACACTCGGAATAAAGAAAATATGTTAAGTTGGGTTACGGTAGGTAAGGTAGGTCAGGTTAGGATAAGTTAGGCAGGTTAGGTTGGGTTAAGCCAGCTTTTGTTTGCTTTTTTACTAACGAGAAAAGTCGGGATATCTCCTGATTCGTATAGATTAATAAAATACGCGTCCGGGAAATAGCCGAATCCACATGTAGTCAGGGATTCCGATTTGTTTCCTTTGTGTGCTTCTACCGTGACAACCAATTTCTGTCCTCGATCTTGGGGGTGCTTCGCCCTCAGCTTAAAATTAATGCTCTCTTCACTCCCGAGAACTGGAAAGACGTTGCGGTAACGACCAGTTCAAAAGAAAATTCGCAACTCCTGTCATATATTGACATCTTCGAAAGTGAACTCCTCACAATTTATGCCGGCAAAATTAACAAAAAAATGCTGGGAACACATCACTTCTTATCACTTCCGCAGTTCCACTGCCCATTTGCTTGCAGGCTCATTCATTTCCTAAAATCGACGGAGTCTGGCTTGTTTGCAACCAGGTAGGATGAGTCCAGTCTTACCTGTTGAGCATATATGGCACACTTGAATCTGTTGTGCCCGGTTCTTCCAATTAGAAATGAAGGGTTAAACCCTCAACCGAGTTAAGCAATGTTAAAATAACATGCTTAACTTGAGTGAAGGGTTCAACCAGGGGTAAATATTTTTAACTTTCTTTGGAAGAACCGGGCATTAGAGAAATAGTGCAGTGACGAAATGCAAGAGTTGCACCGCTAGATCAAAGAAAAGACAATTATTTTTAAATGCCGTTTCTTTCGTAAATTTCTTCAATTGTTTCAATATTAAATCGTGTGATCATAAAAATCATTCAATCAATTGTTATATGCTCTTTTTATACAGATAATAGCACAAAACTTTTTATGTTGATAATGGTACTTATGACATTACGAATGATAAAGTTATGCGGAAAATGGTCTCAGCGTTTGCAGACTCCAAAATAGATGCCTTACAACACAAGTATCTTTTTTCTTTCTTTTCATCAATGTTCTTGTCTTTCGTCCCATCAATGCCTTTTTCTTTTGCGCCATCAGTGTTTCTCTTTTTCGCTCCATCAACGAATTTGTCTTTCGTGCCATCAATGTCTGTCTTTCAAGCCATCAATATTTTTGTCTTTCGTGCCATTAATGTTTTTTGACTTTCGCGACCGCAATATTTTCTTGTCGCCGTTGATTTCAGCGGCATTTTGCTGTCGTTGCTTGTTGGCTGGTCCTCTAACAAGTTGGCCTATATTTGCTTGCAAGTTAATTACCTTTGTTTTTTGACAAGAATGGGTGCACAAACGTTCAGGTCGGTCATTTGTGGAAAGGAACATACGTATATCTTACGAATAGTCTGCTAATGCAGTTTTCACTCGAAAGTGACCGGTCAACAATGGAGCAACACAAAAGACAATAAATTATTGTCCCAGTTGATCCCGAAGCAATTATGGATTGCTCTCAAAATGTCTGGAACAGCAGAGAGAGAAGTTCGCTTGGCGCACATTTGCGTCGACACAGAGAGGAGATAAAGATAAAACCTTGCAGCTACATGTGGTAAAACTAAAAGCTACACCTCATTCCAACTGAAGATATAAACTGAGAATCACTTATCCATTCAAACATTCAGCGAAACTTTGATTTCTGTGCCGAATCCCCAGTTCTCTGTCGGCTTTTCATTGTTGCGACAATTCTGGTTACTCTTTAAGCATACTTATGAGCATTCTCAGCTTATATCTTCGCAGCTACAACCAGTGAAATTGACTTCTGCGACGTGATTTCCGTTTTTGTTTCCCTTTTTCTTAACAAAGCTAACCAAACCTGACCCATGAACCCCCTACCCAAACCGCCTTATTAGGTTGTCAACCGACTGGTTGTGGTCTGCCAATCGCTTGTCGCCAACCTACTGCTTAATATCCGTCGATAATGTCCGGAAAACTTCATCAAAGTTCGCGTATCCACAATGTAGCTGCTGATTTCAAAAGTTCGGTCAAATGAAAATTTACTGTCTCTGTGCTCTAGCACAAGCCAATGAGCTTTAAATATCAATGGGCTTTAAATTGTTAAGATTACGTCTATTGTCCATTAACAATAGACTTTAAATTTTTAAATTGTTGAGATTGCGTCCTGTTGTCCATTAACAATAGGCTTTAAATTGTTGAGATTGCGTCATATTGTTGTTCATTAACAATGGACTTTAAATTGTTGAGATTGCGTCCTATTGTCCATTAACAATGGACCTCAAATTGTTGAGATTACGTCCTGCTGTCCAATAATAATAGGATTTAAATTATTGAGGATGTATCCGTTGTCCAGATACATTCGGCTTTAAATTATTGCGATTGCATCCTGTTTCAAATTGTTGATGATAATCCCCATTTCCCAACAGCAATGGCCTTAAACGTCCTGGAAAGTGAAAGAGAAATCAGCACGATTTTATCCTTTTATACAAATCCATAAGGGCCTGTTTATGACGCCGGTGGGGAATCCGGTGAAGAGGCCTCTCGACGAAGAAAATGTAACCCACTTGATATATAGGTTTAGATATAATGTTATAAAAATATGCTCTGTCTAAATAACAAATGCAGCTGATCCCAAAGCTTTACCCTGAACAAATAAGAAGACCAGAATTTACATGACTATAGAACTTGACTAAAGCTTACAGCGTTGAAAAAAATTTACAGGACACTGTAAAATTGAATACCGATTCCAGCGAGGTCATGCTGTGACGCGTTTAAATTCGAAGCAAATCGACTCAGATATTCGACCAATCAGATGCCTTCGAAATTGAAATGACGCAATCATAAAAAACAGTTCCGTGATAACGAATTCCTGAAACAATTTTCCATTGCAGTAGGCGTGGCAGAGTGGTTTGATGCATCGGGCTGCCTTTTTTGACACCAAGCAGTTGGTTCACAGTAGGGCCTACACAATAGGTTGACACCAGGCAGTGCGCAGTGCCAGGATAAGGATAGATTGCTTGGCAAAGCTTTAGATTCCAAATCGTGGTTTCAATTTGGCACCCACCTGATTGGTCGAAATTCTGGCGATTTATTTGCAATTGAGAAATTCGCCAACGCATACCGATCTGTAGACAATCGTGGTCCTTGTCATGCGCGTTTACCAATTTACCAGCACACAGCAATGAAAACTGAACGCTCATGAATTTTAGAGTCCGCAAAAAACTTGTCGAGATTGGGAGTGAATTCAACGGTCAGGCCAACAAGCGGCCTTCCAATTTCAATCAATTTGTCACAGCACGAATGTCTCGTTTTGCGGTGCATGAATGCCGCTGCAGGTTCCAAACGGCCCTAAGTGCACAGAATCCTCCAAAACTCTTCTCACACGTGAGAAATTACAAAATCCGGTCAACACAGAGGTCAATCGATGATTATAAACAGGACATGCCATTGCCACAAGTCACGCCCTTGCACGGAACAAACACTACTAAGTGTTGCACATTTCCATTCTATTCCTATTCCATCTGTACAGTGGCGGCGGAATTGATGTACTCATGAAGACTTTCCCACCCATGTGTAGAAGGCACTGGTTTTCCTCATGTAAGTGGCCTCCGAAATTTTTCTTTCTTTTTTTCTTATGCAGGTGGTAGAAATTAAAACGCCAGATTTCAACAAAGCTTTCTGGTATAGTGTCAGATTTTCGCCTCGGTAAAGAGTTTCTTCTATTTCTAATGCATAGAGTTTCTGCGAAAATCTGCACAGTCGCAATTTTTACATGTATGAGTACATCAATTCCGCCGCCACTATAAAATGCAATGAATAGCAACATCGTTCCAGCAGCGGCTCATGATTCGGTTTCCACACGCATCATTGGCACATTTTCCCAAAATTGGAAAAAATACCAGTTGTCAAAAAGTTCTGAAATTGCAGGATTTTCCGCGAGATTTATTGTGTCATGGCGTTCGGTGCATCGCCAGTATTCATTTCCTCTCGCCGCCATGTTTGCCGAAGTTAATTTTACTGCAGTTTTTCAGCTGCAACAGAGAATGATTGATTTTCTGTGGTTTGTTTCCGAACACGTTAATCCCTGGCGCCAGCGATCGTTAATGTCTGGGCTTTGTTGTCCAGTAGAAGCCTTGTCATTGTTTTTGAAAATATGTGCTTTTCAGCATTCGCACGTGCAAAATAATCAAATAATATCCACTAAGCTCCGCGGAATTTTTAAAAAATGCGAGCTAAAATGCTCTTCGTTATGGGTTTGTTGGCGAATTGACAACTGCGGAAAACGCTTCCCCCCGAGGTGTCTGATTGTGTGCTACCGTTTGGCAAGGATTTCATGTAGATATCAGCCTTGGCCAACTTCTGCCAGTAATTCTTCATCGCAGGAATCTGCAGACTTTTTGCTTCGGATTTTGCAGGTTTTTTTTTCAATCTGCTTCAACAATGACACCGCATATGCTCGTCTCGAGTGTCTTGGTATTTTCGAATTTTAGCTTTTTGTCTAAACAGGGCAGCGCAACCTGCCTTTGAGGGTAACGCTAAGGGGAACGCCTCATTGGATGCCGCAATGAAGTTTCCCACTATGGGGGAATGAAAA
>JASGXE010014954.1:0-11563 GCA_030068105.1 Sinentomon sp. SZTP_YWyxl
CTGGCCGGCACATTAGCAGCTAAATCCTATAGAGCTTGCTTCAGTGTCACGCGTTACGTGAATGACATGCATTTTGCGGTGATTTGGTGTTATTTAGAACTACTCTCCCTACCAAAAGTTTTCGAACACAGGAGGTCGAATTTAACACGGGGGTCACAGCATCGTGCGCTGCAAAACATCATGTCACTCGTGTTAGGCGTGACGTTGCACCAAGCCCTGTTCAACTGATCAAATTAGATTGCCCCTGTATTTGCAACATCTTCAAAATTTCTCCCACGTTCGAAGACATTTGGTAGACTCTGTATTAGCGCAAGAGCTGACAATTAACATTAATGTCTGAAGACGGTGTGGATTGAGGAGCAGACGAAAAGTTGTTTGGAACTCAAGAGAGTGTTTCTGACATTGTTAACTCTGCGTGGGCTCAAACTATTCCAAGTGCCATTTCCTACACTCTAAACACGAAGTTCAGCTTGGAACACCATATTTTAACATTGGCTTAGATGGGAGGTGTTCTTTTAGGAACACACGTTTTGTTTTTGGAACACAATAAGTATTTCATTTGGAAAACTTATGGTGTGGCGAAACACCTAATGTGTTCCAAATCTGTGACAGCAATGTCACAGATTTGGAACACATTGGCGTTTCGGAACACGATAAGTGTTCCATTTGGAACACTAAACATGTTCCAAAAACAAATCGTGTGTTCCTAAAAGAATACCTCCCATCAAAGCCCATGTTAAAATATGGTGTTCCAAGCTGAACTTCCGGTTTAGAGTGTATCCAAAAACAATGAATTTCTACACAATGAATTCAGCTTGTTAAAGGTTACACCAGGAAACTTGTGCTGAACAAGCGTGCAACAATCCTTCCTCGAAACATTTCAAGTTGGAGCATTTCAATTTTGTATAAAATATGGATTTGGGCGTAACCAAACAGACAAGTGACAAAGCTAACCTAATCCGACATAACCTAACCTAATATACTCTGACATAACCTACTTATTTTTGTTACGCAGTTGTTATTATTTTATGCAGCGTCGGGATTTCAACACGTGGTGGGATGGTAAGGCAACCAAAATATTCGTATTTGGTATTTCTGAAATAGGCTGCCCGTTAGGCCTATATTTTTCATGCATAAGTCGCTAGGAAAATCTGCTCTAGAGTTTGCCGAACCACTCAAGAAAATCAGTGTGTCATTCAGAATGTGTGGAGAGGACACTTCAGCATGTCATACTTGTGTCGCGGAGAAGTGGACGAAAGAGGAAATGAAACATTTGATTGAGTGGGTCTCGGCGGAAAGAAGGCAGGAACTGAGTTCTGAAAACGAGTATAACAAATAGAAAAACAGATTTTTCCAGCACAAAAACCGAAATGGGTTGTGTCGGCTGCCGGACAACAATGGACAAAAGCCTTTTTTACAGCGGAGTCGGAATTCATAACGCATAGGTCAATCGCGTGTGAAGGACGTCAGTCTCTTCTAAAAGCATAAAAAAGCGGAGAAAAAAGCAAATGAGAGGCGGATTCAAAGGAAGTAGGACCATGCTTTGCAAGTAGGACCAATGCAAATAGGGCCATGGTTTATTTTTCTTAAAGGGGCGTGGCTATGACCTGCCCCACCCTTGTGCCCCAGCAGAACCGACGGCACTGGATGAGGGTCAAAAATCTTTTTCTGGGCAAGCAGGTTATGGGTAATTTTTTATTGACTTAATTGTAAAGAAAAGAAAAAGCATGTCTGGGAGACCTTTGGATTTACCATTCGTGTAAAATCCACGATTGTTCACAAATGCGTGAAACAAAATAGCTATTTACCACGAATAGATGTGAGCGCACATATGTCGAGGATTTTTGTCTCATTTTGAACAAAAAGTGGCAGCTCTGCGCAGACTTTACTCTGGTCCCATTGTGCACAAATTGGAACTTTTGGACACATTTTTAGATTTTGGCATCTGGCAGGGAATTTGAGGTTTGGAGCACCGCATTTTTCCGCTTTTTCACATCGACATCTTTCCAATAATTTGCACCCAATGAGTGGCAGACATCGGAGGCCAGTGGACAGTTGGCCTCCGAATCTTTTGGCGCAAAAAAGCGAGACAGAGTGAACGGCGTCATAGTGACATGCGACGTGGTGAATGCTGAAGCGCTGGCTGCCGTCGTTTTCTTGTGCACGGGCGACGAAGTGAACACGACATAATGAATGGCGACGTTCTGTGGTGTGGAGAAATGGGCGACTGTCACCTTCACATTTAAAATGGGAGTTTCTCATAAATGAATGAATTTTGAACCAAAGGAATTCAAACTGCGTTGAATTAGTTGCCGCGTTTTATGCGGTGCGGAATCCTGAGGAATTCCACTGAAATGCCATCGATTTGGTACCTACAAGTTTCCATAGCGCTGCAGCACGGTTCCAAGGGGTAGAGCTCTTTGTCAGGGGACTAGGTTTCTCAGTTTCCGGATGTCTCCCACTCCCGGAAGAGAAAGTTATTTTGAATATTTGGCTTTCATTCTGGGTGTTTATTTTTGCTGTTGAGGTCTGGGCATCCGTGAATGTGATCCCCAGTATTTTATTTATTTATTTATTATTTATTCTATCAATACTGCCGCTAAGGAATGGGCGACAGGCGTGCAAGATAGGGTGCACGCTCCCATGTCAAGACAAAACGAATTAAGCCACAGAAAAGAAATGAAGAAGTGAAAAAAAAATAAAATAAAACAAGATAAAGAAAAAAAAACATTGAAAATGAACAATGGGCAAAAGGGGGAAAGCAAGACGTGATGGAGCTGCTGCAGGCTTGGTCGTATTTGCTCCGTCAACCATTTTGCATTTCGACTTGAAGCCCACATTGCGAAACGCCTTTAAACATGATAAATCCCAATTTTTTTTCTCCCCACTACCAAGAAAATGGCAATTGGCGATTGTTAACGGCTCGAGAGAATCATGCGTTGGGGCCAATTTTTATCATGCGGACAAAATTGTTCTCAGCATATCTGACGCCAAAAAAGATCTGGAGAAAGAAAACGCCTATGTTTCAGCTTGACCTAGCATTTCAAAACCTCTGTTTTACTCCTTTACTGGAAGGTTTAATTACGTAACTTCCATATTTTAGCAAGGTTTTGACCTAGTTTTGCGCAGAATGTATGTGCCACAAACACGAGCCTGTGACAAATATGAAAAAAAATTGTTTGTGTGTCTGTGTAACATTTAAGTGAATGAGAAACCATACCACGCGATTCTGAATGCTTTTACGAATCGAAGTTGTACAGAACCAAAATATACTCCGACTCTCCATTTCCGAGATATGTGCCCTCGAAGTACCGAAAATTCACTTTTTGGGGACCCTTGGGCTTCATTGTGATGTATAGTGGCGGCGGAATTAAAGTACCCACACATGTGTTTTTTCCATTTAACTGTTGCCTCCGAAACTTTTTTTTCTTTCTTTTTATTCTCATGCATAGAAATTAAAGCGCCAAATTTCAACAAAGCGTTCTACAGCTCATTCCACTTGAAGATATGAGCTGAGAATGCTTCGCACTCTTCCATTTGAATACACAGAAAAACTTCAATTTCTATATGCCGAGAATGAAGTTTTCGACCGAGTTTTTATTGTTGAAAGCCGAGTTTTCTTTGTTGAAAGAAATCTGAATTCAGTTTGAGCACACTTGGGAGCATTCTTAGCTCATATCTTCAAGTGGAATGAGGAGTAGAGGTGTCAGATTTTGACCTCGGTTACAAAAGAGGATCTTTAATTTCTGCAGCATAGAATTTTTTCCAAAAGCTGACCTGTTTCAATTTTTACCTATATGAGTACATTAATTCCGCCGCCGCTATACAGCTCCCACGTCTTGGGTGCGCGTTCGCCTCAATAAACTCAATCGAAAATATTCATTTGTCAAATGTGCTCCGATGCCCCTTCGTTTTAAAAAATGTCGTTCCTATAGCAACACGCATGCTAAAATGACCTGTACGAAAGCGCATGGTTTTTTTCGTTCATTATTTTAGGACGACCCTGTAAGACAGCTGTTTGCATTTCGATTTAGCCTTTCAGTATCGCGTCCCCTCTCACTCTAGTCCGCAGTTCAATCGGTCGTCGGTCGGAATTGGCCGCCCAGCTCCTCGCGCGGCGCTCTTGAATAATTAATCGCTAAATTTGATTCAGTGGGTACTCGTCTCGAATTCGAGTTTCAGGAGATGCGATGTTGGGTTGGTCTGGGACATTTAGCCTGAGGCCGATTCCTTTTTATCCCTCGTGGGCCGATATCGTCCAGTTAGGAAAACATACTGAAAAGGGAAAAGCGTATTTGTTGTCCTAACGGAGGGAAATTAGCAGAAAGTTTGCTGATCGCTGGCTAAGGAAGGGATAGTATAGCTACCAGGATTCGTGCGATGCTCACAAGAACCCATCAAAATTTAAACAACCCTTCAGTCAACTGGATCAAAAGTGATCAGTAAAATTAGGCTGCTTCAGCAATGAGGCTCACGAGATAATATGCATGTAAAGTGGGGGCGGAAATAATATACTTATAACGTGTAAAATTGTTATTATTGAGAATTCAGCAAAACTCCATCCAGCAGAAATTAAACCCCCCATTTCATAACCGAGGTCAAAATCTGACTCCTCTAGAAAACTCTGTTGAAATCTGGTGCTTTCATTTCTGCCAACAACATGAGCAAGAAAAATAGTTCCGGAGGCAACAGTTAAATGGGAAAAACACATGTATGAGTGCATTAATTCCGCCGCCACTAATGGCGGCAGAATTAATGTGCCCATACATGTGTTTTCCCATTAATTGTTGCATTCGAAATATTTTTCTCTTTCTTTTTATTCTTATGCTTCAAGGATCATTACCAATTCCTTGCGAAGGGAACAGCGGCTTACGTTGACGGGTTCGTCGAGAAGCATCGGTGGACGCGATGTCGAACGCTGCCCAGTTCTTGTAGGTCTTGTGGCAGAAATTAAAGCACTAGATTTCATCGTAGCGACCTAGAGGTGTTAAATTTTGATCTCGGGTACAGAAGAGGATCTTTAATTTTTGCAGCACATAAGATTTGCCAAAATCTGAACGGTCACAAATTTTTACATGCATTGGTACATTAATTCCGCCGCCGCTAAATCACAGATTGTTCCCTCAGATGGCAGAACTTTCGTATCTCTTGCTGATGTATTCGAGAAAAAGATACCCACTGCTTTGTTGTCGGAATACTCAACCATGCATTCCAAAGCCTATGTGGCCGAGCGTCCAATCTTTACAAAACCGCTCTGCGACGCGCATATTTTTTTCCCAATCCACTTCCGCAAGCTCGTCTCCGATTGGTTGTTGGGAATTCCAACGAATTTCAACATTTAATTTTCGAAACGGTACTTAAACGAACCTAACCTGACCTAACCTAACCTAGCCTGACCAAACCTAACCCAATTGCGACCCAAGAAAGAGTTGCGAAGCGGTGGTAAACATGCCAAATGGCGAAAAGCGGTGGCAAGGCAAAAATCCAAAAATTGATGACGTCACAATTTCAGACGACGGGATTGGCTGTTGGGAGCTCCGCGGTAGTGGATTGGGGAAAAATATGCCTCTGACGCACACTAAAATTTCAGTCAATACGCAATGCACATTGATGTTGCTTGTATGAAAAAAATAAACAGAATAAAATATGCCCATTCTCTCCGGCTGCAAGTTATGTCATGTCAAATAATTATTGCCGCATGTCAGCATTAAAACAGATCTGAATTAAAGGCCTATCTGAAGTGCGATACCCTGTCCATGTATCTCTGCACTGGAACTTCCCAATTGGATTCTTTAAACGGAGTACTCGTAAAACGATGTGGAGGAGAACGTTCAGAGGAGCGCCAGCAACAAATTTGTCTTTCCCAAGTAATCGGAGAACTGCCGAGTCCGAGCACTGCGACAGTTCGACCTGGCGACAAGAGCTAGTTTGAATTCAGCTCGCGTATTCGGCTTCGCAGGTCACTTAAAAGTCTATAAAGATGCAGACAGTTTCCGATGGATAGTAGGCCTCTTTCACATTGTGATGGAAGAGCCTCTCGTAGCCTATATTGAAGTTTGTCAACAGATGAATGCACAGGATGCGAAAATATTCCAACTGCAAGAAGGAACAGCGCTGGAAGGAACCTTCTGTGCGCTGTGAGGAAATATTTGCGATATTAAGTGCTGCGACATGTTCTTAGCCTGAATTTCCTTGGGAAACTAATTATCTACAGCGTTCTCCAAAATTCTACAAACACATGAGAAATTTCGAAGGTATTCGTATGGCGCCTACAAAGGGGCCTTCCACTTTCAACAGGTCTTGATGCAGTTCACGCCTTGCACGAATGGAATTGTGTTTTGCGGCATATGTTGCCATTGATTCTAAATGGCACCTGAGTTTCTCACGAACTCTTATGTTCGAAGAATGTGTTCAGGGAAAAGATAACATGGTCTCGAAAAGTAGGGTTGGTAGGCAGTTTCCTTCAACCTTGGTCCGGACTGGATCAAAAGAGAGCTCGCGATTTTTACACATCTGAAACCGAAGACATGAGATGCAGGCGGCTTGACGGAGTCAGAAATCTTCGAATATCCTGCAGGCAACATGGACATGCCAATCCAACCACCGCAAGGATATGACAGAGTCAAGATATTCGAAACATCCCGATGATCAAACATCTCTCATCAAACATTCAAAAACAAGCAGGAAGAAAATATTTTTCCCTCATATTTTCCCCTTAAAATATCGCACTAACTGAATTAATGCTCAGCTCAGAGAGATCAAATAAGTGACCTGCTGGCGTTGTAACAGATGTAGAATGAATGTAGATATGTGAAGTTGCCAACTCATATCACCGGAGAAAATAAACCAAGAAATTTATAGCTATAGAAATAGGTTCAATAGAAATATCATTGAGAAGGAACTTGTTCAAGGACGTCTGTTTTCTCTGCCTTGTAACGTCTGCCTTGTAACGATGACAGATTTGCATTAATTTATCAACATTCGAGTCCACGTTGGCACACCACGCTTCAGTAATGATCAAGTCGTTTTGCAATGACATGTGATCCTCATCGTTTATCACCTTACGAATCACCACTGGCTGCACCACATCGTCAGCAAAGAGACGAATAGAGCTAGAAAGGACTTCTGCAAGTCATTTATACACGTATATTCCAGGAAAAATAGAGGTCCCAAAACACTGCCCTGAAGTACACCTGAAGTTACTGAAAGATTTGAAGACCTCACCCCAGAAAATTGACATGATGGGAACGGAATTCCAAAAATAGAGCGGAGGAGATCAAGACAAGGAAAAGAAGGTACCTTGTGCATGTTGCCAATTTTAAGATAAGTTATAAGTAGCTCGTTTGGAATTACATCAAAAGCTTTCTGAAAATCAAGGAAACGACATGAACTGAGGCCTTTTCCATCAAGGAGCGAGGAATATCATCAGCAAGCGAGATTACATGCAGTACTATGGCAGTCGCCTGCGATATCCAAATTGATAGCAATGAAAAATTTAAAGATATCTGTGAGAAAGTTGTTGCACAAGCTTTGAACACAAGAATAAACGGGGTAGATATAATGGGAGTCCATCGGCAGTGGACAAGTGGATATAGAATATGGCTGCGCTGGTTCAAGCGATGTCACCATCGCATAGTTGTCTTGAAGAGCAAAGAACTATTCATGCTTTGGACTCCCTGCATTGCCCCACCTTTCAGCCTGCAGAGAATTCCCTGATGTGACCTTACGTGGACTTTCACAAGTTTACCGATGATACGATGGCCAGAACATGCAAGTTGTCGTAAGATCGAACGATACGCCGACGATGATTCGATTCCAAAATTAAAGGATTCGGGTGATAGGGCCCTGACTCTATACTTTTTAACCAACACTTTAATAATTTAGGGGGGTTTACGGACGTGCTTTCCGACCATTGTGGTTTTTCAGCGTTGTAAACCCTGACTGAAAGATTCGGAGGCGAAATTGGTAAAGAAATGTATTCACAACCTGTCACGAACGAGCCGTGCTGCAAACGGGGGCTTAATGGTCATACGGTACACGTGGTTTCCAAGCAAATGCCTATCCCCAGTCGCATTCCGTCTTTCCATTTCAAATGAGAGTCGCATTATGCGAAAACAAACAAACAGAAGAGTTGAATAGGTGCCGTCAACGACAAGAGTGCCGCCATGCGGTGTCTCCGGGAAACCTCGCCAACATAATAAACTGGGTTCAATTCGGCGACATTTCCCTTGTGAATTCTCTGCGTGGCGTCGCCTGCTGGGCGGTGGGGTGGAGAGGCGAAAAGATTTGCATTTTCCACGCCTCTGCGGATATGGCCGGTGGGGTCTTGGGCTGCAACTTTGCCGACCAAAGGGAGGGCCGTCATTTGAGGTTTTCGCAAGGGGCAATCTTTAGGGAAGGCTCTCGCACCGGTCCGTTTAGGCGGAGCTCCAGTGGGGTACCACCAAGGGGCAGAGTCCCCTGGCAGGGGGTCTGGGGCCGGAACCCCCAAAAGCTGAAGACATTTTGGAATTTTGGGTTCATTTTGAATCCAATATTCGTGCTCTTGAAGTCAAATTTCACATCAGGGCAAGCCAATAGCACATGCCAGGGAGGCGAGCAAGCCTCTCTTGGGCATTTCTCGTGAGGGGTAATCGCCCCCCTGCCACCCAAAATAATGTCCCTGACTAAAGGTCCATGCCGTATTTTGTGGCCGAAAGTAAACAGCCATTTTCATATTACATTGCAGGTCGACCGAACCTGCTCGCCTGCCAACGATTCTCGCAATCGTCTTTCGCGTCTCGTGCTGGCACTTTTGCATTTCCAGAAATTTCATAAAGGGATGCATGGAGACTCAAATTCCGAGAAATTCCTCCAACGACGCAACGAAATGCAAATTTTCCTCTTCGTTTTGTTTATGTCAGCAAAGTTTGAATGCATGTCGCATGTGGTGCATTTCTTGGTCTATTTCATGGAGGGCATGGCATAATACGTATCATACCTTCCATCTTCATAATCCCACAATCCCGTGCATTAGGATCTCAACCTGAAGGTTTCAGGCATACAGGTAAAATGCTCAGTTGATGCCCGAAAAGAAACGTGCAGCATTAAAAGCTCTGCACCAACAATTCAGACGGTTCCAGACTCTCTTTGCGGTTCATACTGACGGTTTGGCGCCTGTCAGCCAAGGGTTTCACGCCTCTGAATTACATGCACTCAATTGAGCAGGTAACATCGCGTCGATTCATCAGGCATTCGTAAATTATAGCACTTCAATGCATTAATAGCTGGTAGCCTAAGTAGCCTCCTCATCGCTGCGATATGTCATTGGAAAGCGACGCTAGACATTGCCATTTTTCCCATCAATCATAATACAAACCGGCCGTGCTCCATGACAATAAGGACCCTGATGGAAGTGTCCTGGATGCGTCAAAGACCAAAGGGTAATAATAGCTTGTGCATTCCCTATACTCGTTTGCACAAAACGACATGGAACGATCGATGGGGCAGTGACACACAGAACATTTCCATAACAGAACAAGGTGGCCTGAAATCGCTCCTGGACTTGACAGGCAGCGATCTGAACATTTGCAATTGCTTCAGACCGCCTCTTGTCCAGTGGCGTTGGAACTCAGAAATGGCAGGGTGTAAGGATACAATATATTTACTTCACCCTGTGCCGATGCAGCCAGTTGAACGACCCAAATAGGATCCGCAAACTCTGCATGCAATAGGCTAGAATGCACCAGACGGTAAAAACATACAATAAGAAGATATCGGTTTTCCACAGTGAAAAAGAACGAGTTGCGTTATAGGGTTAGATATTTCCTTGCAGAGGATTCACATAGAATATGCTACGAGTACATTAAGTCTGATCTCTCTGACAGTTCCTGGTCACAGACAACAGAATGTGTTGCAAGTGTAATAATTGGACCTCGGACTGCAGGGATAGTAGCGGCGGAATAAATGTACTCACACGTGTTTTTCCCATTTAACTGTTGCCTCAGAAACTTTTTACTCTCATGCAGGCGGCAGAAATTAAAGCGTCAGATTTCAACAGAGCTTACTGGAGCTGTCAGATTTTGACCTCGGATACAAAAGAGGTTCCTTAATTTCTGTAATATGGAGTTTTTGCTAAAATCTTAACAGTCGCCATTTTTGCATGCTTGAGTAACTACCTTCATTAATTCCGGCGCTACTAGGCCTACACATTTTTGCTGGTCTACGAGTATAAAGAGGCCAAAAACTCAGATTGACCCAGAATTACCTGTCAAAATTGCTTTTAACGAAACCTAAATTTGACTCGTTACTTTTCGACTACCTATGCCTGTCAGGCAGGCTTCCGACAAGGCAGGCTTCCGAAACTGGAAGCCTGCCCTTGGCGTTGTTACCTGTACACACCCCAAATGCTTTCGAACACAGAAGGTCGGTTTTAACTCTGGGTCCATTTGGAATGCATGGCTTCGTGCGCTGCAACTTGTGTAAGATATGCGGCCGTATTCCCCATTGCAACTCACCCTCAGGATCAACTCAATAGCCAATTCAACGGACAGATTTGTGTTTGGAAAATTTCATTTCTATTTACAACGCTGATTCATTTTCCATTGTTGCGAAATGTGCTTCCCTCTTTTGAATTGGCTAATGAGTTGCACCTGAGGGTGAGTTGCAATGGGGAATATGGGGCGATGAAGTTGCATCAAGCACCGTTCAAATTGATTCCACCTGCATTATCCAGACCTTCAAAATTTCTCCCCTGTTCGAAGACATTTCGCAGACTCTGTATACCTTTTCGTTTTTGCCGTCATGCGGTGGTGTCGTTGCGGCCATGTGTCTTCCACATCAGGACAAGATAAGGCTCGTGATTTCGCAACATCTAAGCATGGGAAGTTCCTCTTATCGTTACGATTTATACAGCGTGTTTCTGAAATAGTTGGCCATACTTCGTTTTTGACATCGTGGAGCCATTCTGAACAAAAAAGATAGAGTGACTTTTTGCCGTTCGATGACTTCTGGGGGAACTCGCAGAATAAAACATGTGACGATACACTGCAATTCACGACATCACAACGAGGTCAGCAAAAACGAACTTATGACACATTGCCAAAACAAAGCAAATGCATAAACATACATGCAGGGATGGCAGAGAAGCCATTCATTGCCATCCAAGAATGCATTCTCGCCATCCATGCGTTTAATGTTATGCATTTGCTTTGTTTTTGCAATGTGTCATAAGTTCGTTTTTGGTGACCTCGTTGTGATGTTGTGAATTGCAGTGTATCGTCCCATGTGTTTTTTTCGGCGAGTTCCCCCAGAAGTCATCGGATGGCAAAAAGTCACTCTACCTTTTTTGTTCAGAATGGCTCCACGATGTCAAAAACGAAGTATGGCCAACTATTTCAGAAAACCCTGTATGGGAAACAGTTGAATTTATTTCCAAATGTACGAGTAATATAAGGTCAGGGAATCGTGCTGCGCGCGATAACTCACACACTATCAAGTTTGGGGTGACGCCGTTACCATTTTCACATCCACCCAAATGGGGATGTCAGTGATAAATTCTGCCATTGCCTTTCCAATGTCATTG
>JASGXE010014955.1:0-11357 GCA_030068105.1 Sinentomon sp. SZTP_YWyxl
TTTTCATTATTGAAGAAGGCCTTTGACTTGGTGCCCCATGACAAATTGGTGCTTAAAATGAAAAACTTGGGCTTTCCTGCCTTCATTCTGAATTTGGTGGCCAGTTTTTTGCAAAATCGAACCCAACTTGTTTCTGTCCAAAGCGAACTGTCCCCTGAGGCATTAGTCCATTCAGGTGTACCACAAGGTAGTGTTATTGGCCCCTTGCTTTTTCTAATCTATATTAACGATATTTCCTCGGGACTTTCTTCTTGTGTCAGGATGTTTGCAGACGATGTCGTCATCTATCGAGCGGTCTCTTGTCCCGAAGACTCCCGCCTTTTACAGTCGGATCTCAACCTTGTCTCCACGTGGTGCGACGCCTGGGGTATGCAGATCAATACCGCGAAAACTAAACATATGACTTTTGCACGATCATCCAAAGCCCCCATTGTGAGGAATATTGCATATGAAATTAACAACCGCCTTCTTGAAAACGTGAAGCGTTTTAAATACCTTGGTGTTTTCCTCAGTCATAATCTAACGTGGAGAGATCATATCACCTTTACCTGTGATAAAGCCAGTAAAACCCTTGATTTCATCAATAGAAATATGAAGTTCTCCTACCAAGAAGCCAAGTTGCAAGCATTTAAATCAACAGTGTTGCCGGTGCTAGAATATGCTTGCGCGGTGTGGGATCCAAGCTGTCAGACTGATATTGCCAAGGTCGAAAGGATCCATAGGAGAGGTGCACGTGTTATAACTGGATCATTTGAGAGAACCGCCAGTGTCACCAATATGCTGAATTATCTTGGACTAGAATCCCTAGCTTGCAGACGCAAGGAGCACAGACTCAATCTTTTTTCCAGCATAGTTACTCAATCTGTGAATTTTCGTATGCCTGCTCCTTACATGTTGAAGCCCAGACAACGCAGAACAGATAATGGCCTTTCATTTAGTTCCCCAATTTGCAAAACCTACATATTTTTAATTCATATTTTCCCAAAACCGTCAGGGATTGGAATTGTCTATCCTCTACATCCTCAATTATTTCAAACGCACTTTTATCCCCAGGCGTCGCATATTGCATTCGCACAACTTGAGCCATTGTTTTTAATTCAAATCTTTGACCCATGTGCTTTTTAAACTTTCGATACCTCCTTTTATCCTTTTTTGTTGTCAATTGACTCAGTATGTTTGTTCGTCGTCTGCCACCACAAACCTCTTGTGGCAGTATTGCTTTTTAATAAAAAAAAATAATAATAATAATAATAATAATAATAATAATAATAATAATAATAATAATAAAAAAATAATAATAATAATTCTTGCAATTGTGGCCATACATTTCTGCCCCTTTCTGCGCCGTCTCTGTTATAAGTTCTCTCCAGGTAATCACTAGGACGGGAATTGTAAAGAAGACCAAAAACGAAGCGATGGACTCCATGACAAGATCTCAGCGGAGGACTGAAACCGCATGACGAGAAAAGGAACTGGCATTTTAACCATGCCATAGGAAAGGCCTAAACCAGATCAATCGACCGTAGAGAGTCAGAAACGATTAAACCTGATTTTCGGTCCAGTTCTAGACGCGAAGTTTTCTGCATGCCAGGCTGCGGCAAAACAAACGAAGTAAATTAGGTGCATCCAGCACTTTTCTTCTTCAATTCTGACTTCATTTTTTTTTGACACAGTGACACCAATCACTTTTTTCTACTTGATTTATAATCGGTCCATGAAAACAGCTTGCTTAGGTCATTTTGAGGTCAAAATCACATTTTAAATTTACCCACTCTATGATTTTCGAGCAAAAGGAAAGCTGCAAAAGTAGGTTCGACTAACTGGAGGGACCCATATCCAGGTTCTCGAGTTAGGTTTCGATATAAAGACGATAATTTAATTGTTCTCAGTTAAAACCTGACAAAATGGTTTTTATGCGACGCTGGCGAAAAATACTGAAAAAAACTTACCTCAATTGATGTAAGCGTTTGAGATATTTTTCCCAAATAGAACTTTTTGTTCCACTGATAATTGCGACGTCAACAAGTATCTCTAGCCTAGCTTGTTAGATCCTGCTTCATTCTCTGTTTAAAAGGTGCTTTGGGCGGACGTTCCATTTCGGTGGCAGACAACACGGCGGGAATATACCGTGGCACGGTTCCGTTTCCCTGATTTCGCCCCCCGAAATAATGTCACCAGTACAATTTCAGAAAAAGTGACATTACCGTGCCACCACTACTTTTAAGTGGAATTTCTGCGCTTCTCCATAAAATTATTGCAAATTCAAAGCAATATATGCTCGTTTAAATGAAACGTTTGAAACAAGAATGGTGTGATTTCCGCAAGCTTCTAGCGGACGTTGTGTGCGCACAGGCACACGTCATGTGTTTACGGCCATTAATCTCGCCTAATAACTGAGGAGAGCACACTTTAACAGGTATTTTTGTTTATTGGTTATGCACCAAAGGACCTGGAACTTAACTTGGAAGTTGCGCTGGCAAAAATTCGTCATTCCCACAATAAGTTCAGGTATCTACCGGGGAAATACATGTAAGATGTGTAAAGTTACACGCATGTAACTGCTGGAACGGTAATTAAGGGCATAAAATGCATTTTGCATCTTTTGGCGAACAAGACAAAACAATAAGTCCTTCATTGAATTAATTTCGTAGAACATTTTCTGCGTTATTGATAGGTTCAAATTACTTTAAGACAACTCCAGATACGAATTTAGTCTTTTACAATTCAATATAGCCGATCATTTACTACTAGAGAAATACCCAGGCATACCA
Source organism: Sinentomon sp. SZTP_YWyxl (assembly GCA_030068105.1). Taxonomy (NCBI): domain Eukaryota; kingdom Metazoa; phylum Arthropoda; class Protura; order Sinentomata; family Sinentomidae; genus Sinentomon; species Sinentomon sp. SZTP_YWyxl. The sequence continues at coordinate 2,772 of JASGXE010014955.1, forward strand.
TATCGCTTTCAGATGAGCAGGTTGCAAATACTCGTATTTTTTAAAAATAACATGTGAAGCCATCTATCGTATTTATTGCACGAGCGAGTAAATTCTCGACAACCTAATTTAATTATACATTCGGAATTTCAAACTCACGAGAACCGTATTTGAAACTCCGAACCTTCATAGGCTCCGCCAGTCGGACCTATGCTCCCAATCCCGATTTCTGAGGGAACTCTGCCCCCAGATCACGGTTTGCTACCGGACCAGTTGCCGAAGAAAACCTCTCCAATGAAAAAATTCTGGAAAAATGCCTTGTCAAACCCCTTTGCAAAATGAAAATACGTCCTAGACCGCAAGGATAATGCCAGACTTTTTCCGTTTGGTGACGATGCAGGCCAACGAACAGTTTTTTATGCTTGGTGGCACCAGACCGTTGCCGCGAATTGCATGCGCCAGTGACAAATTTCATGGCACCAAAAGGAACCGATAATGTGAAATTCTACAGTGATCAAATTGTACAGTGATGAAACTTGCGGCCACATTCACTGCAGCAGGGGAAGATGACTCCATTTCCGATACAAGTTTTCACCTACTTTTCACGATGTGTCTACCCAAATTTTGGGTTATGTCATTTATAAGGGGGGGGTCACTATTGCACGGTCACAGGGAAACATTTTTGCAAAAAAGCTGTACTTGCCGTGCAATTGTGTCCCCCCTTTGGCTTCCGCAGACGATACCTACAGGGTGTGCTTTTTCTCTGTCGTGCAATTGAGTTCTCCTCAAACGTTTTTTTTCTGCATTTTCTTTGCTATACTGCCTGCATTATATTTTTTATTCTGTATCTGTAATTGCGGGCTGAGCAAATCATGTGGTTTAGTCGCTTAATAAGAGATCGCGCAGGAAGATCAGATCAGGTTAGGTCAGATTGGATTTAGGTCCAGGTTGTTTTAAGTAAAGGTGCACTGCACAGAGAACCCTAACCTGACCTAACATAACCTAACCTGACCTAACCTGCCCTAACCTAACCAAACCTCTAACCTAACCTAGCCTAGCCTAACCTAACCTAACCTAACGACCTAACTGAACCCAACCCAACTTAACTTTACCTATGCAAAGCGCCTAACCTATCCCAACCGACTACCCACCTTCCAGAGAAACAAGGCACACCCTGTGCCGTATACTGGTGCCAAAGGGGGGACACAATTGCACGGCTAAGGGTACAGCGTTTTTCTGAAAATGTTTCCCTGTTGCCGTGCAATTGTGCCCCCCCCCGTATAAATGACTTAACCCCAAATTTTCCATTGCAGGAAAGGATATACAAGCTTACATCAACGGGGTGGTCAAGAAATACGGACGCAAATTTCTGCATCAATTTCTCCACAGTAAGTGCAGGTTAAACATTATTGGACGTAACTAAAAAATCCATTCAAACGGGTCACCGACTTTTCGACTAAAATACTAGGCACTTCCGAACTTTTTTTGGTCCTTCAGAGGTCTCACATGTTGATAACTTGGAGCCGCTTCATTTTCTCAGCTGAACGATGACACCAAATATTGCCCTGGTTAAGGTTCATTTTTGTTGTTTCCGAAATAAAGAAATTATAGAATAAGACAAAAAAACCTGGGATTGTAAAGTACAAAGTTGAAACAATGCCCCAACCACTAGGTGAAGTTCCATGTTAAAAATGGCTACAGTTCCCCCTCCATGGAAAGTGCATGCAACAAGCGGATGTCAATGGGTGATCGGAGAGGTAATTCTAAACGGGCACATTTTCAGTATTTCTTAACAGTTTTAACAAAAACGGTAGTCTGCTTGCAATAGGCGGTTTAGCTAATCTTTGCTGATTTGCAAAATTTGCAGGGTTGTTCCGAAATGGTCCGCTGTTTATGACATCAAATCAAGCAGAGTCAACGTGTGGATCTGCTGCTTTTTGGGTGTTCGGCTGGTGTTTGACTTTCCGATGAGGTGTCTGGATTCGTACACGTCTGTTTCGTGTAGTTCCCATTCCCACAAGGCGTGCGGTAACTCGTATGTCGAAACCGAGTTCTTTTAGCTTCTCATTTCTTCCGCTGAAATATACCGGAAACGGTAAGTAGGTTGGGGAATAGAGTTTCAAATCCCATAACTAGCAAAGACATGTCCGTTCGAGTAAATATCCTATTGATAGGGTGGACTGCGGTTTGCACAAAATTGGCAATAAGCATCGAAGTGAAAAACAAGTGTCTAACCGAAAGAAATATTCGCTTCCGCTGACACGTTGACACATACGAGCATATTACTAAAGAACGTGGGGGAATAAAAGCATTAGCCACGATAAGAAGCACCATGCAAGGACCGAAGATTGTTGGGGGACGAATGGTCGAATATCAATATAGAGAAAACAGGCGCATGAAGCTACGGAGGTAGTTGAGAATCCAAGGCAGGGCAAGTAAACCTATGGCAGCTGTACTGACCGTGGCACTTGATTGCTCAGGCGACTGTGTTGGCTTTGGCGAACAATTGCTATTGCGGCTGTGGTGGTAGCGTTTGTTTCTGAACATTTACAAAAGGTGTCCTGCGCACACATCAAAGCGGCCGGAACGTGATGGTGATTGCCTTTTTTGACATCTGGCCCTGCTACGAAGATGAGATGGTCGTTTGGTCGACCACAAATGGGACGTCGAAGCGCATCTTGCCAGAGAATAACTTTGATTCCTATTATGGGCATAAGGAATACGTTCTGGAAACATTGCCCCACCTTCGCAAGTCACCCAGCGGACAGACCTATCATGAGGCTGATCTACCAGATGGTACCAGGTAAAATTTATATCTACCATGTAAAATTTTCATTCCGTTGTATCAAGGACAAGAGAAAAGTAAAATGGCACATGTTTTATTTTTTTCTCATTGCAGACTTCCTGGCCGACATCAAGTTTCGAGGTAATAATAAGCTGATGTCTAATACGGATCACAAAAGAAATAAAAAAAGTACAAGTTTTATTTCTTCCTTCCAAATGCAAGCACGCTCAACGCAATTATTATCGTACACATTTTAAATGGATGAAAATGAGGTAGATAGGTACGTGTTGCCCACAAGACTTGTCGGGTGCACCATCATGTGAAATGTACTGCAGTGAAACGAATGACTGGTTGCTTTGAAAAATAGTGAAACGAATGATCAGGGATTTTCGTCAGCAGTCGAACATCACGAATATCAGTGAAACGTGCACGGGCGATAAAATCATCGCTTTGCCCCAAAATAGTTCAGTTTTTGGGAACTTCCGTACAGTTCAGCGGAACAGAACCTCCGTACAGTTCAGCGGAACAGAACTTCCGTACAGTTCAGCGGCGTAAAGCACCAGATCTGGAAAATGCCAGCGACCTTTGAACAGGATGTTGGACAGTTTTATCTGAGATTCTTCTAAGCTAACCAGAGCTTTTTTAGACGAATACTTTTTATAGAAGATGAACGAATCTTGCAATGCAATTTCAATTTCTATAGCTCCTATCTCGCTGTCCCGTGAATTGCGCCATCCCCGGCGGCGAAGGCAATTCAAGCCTTTAAAAATTGCACCCTCACTTCACCCGTCTCTACATCGGTTTAATTTTGTGGTAGCTTGGCTTCATTACCTCCACCCCCCCATTTCCTCACCCTGCCTTCAGTGCCTGTGTTGTGTGGCTTAGGTTTGATCACCGCTAGGATGACAAAACGTGACGGATATTTCCTGGATTTACTCTGATCTCAACTTGTCAGACTGTTCGATGATATCCGATATGATTCACTCATTCCGACCAAGAGTCATCAAAATAACATGCAGCCTTGGCTGATTAATAATTCTCAAACTGCGAAATTGGAAACGTCCCGGATATCAAGAGCTTCGTATTTATCGCAAGGTTAAACATGCTATGATTGTGGACAACTTCGTCCGGTGGCCATTTTGGTTTGATCATTTTTCGTCGATATCAAGTATTGACTGCGAGCCGTCTACCATGCTTGCCGTTTCGACGTAATAATCCGTGTATTCAAAGGATGATCCTGATATGCTTGGCATGCCGGTCTACTGGCAGAATCGGGTTGGAATGATCCATTGCAATATGGCACCGTAAGCCATATTTTATGACATACGAGTATCCTTTGCAAAAAATAGGAATTTCAACCCCATTCCATTTCCCTTTTGCAGTAAGATGTTCCGATCAGAAAAGCGCAAATTGCCGAAAACAACGATGAGGTGGTGTGAAATTGCCAAGACAATTGGCAGATATCAAGTTGACCCATCCCGATATCCCGTAAACAACCCCATTTGCTCTCTGTTGATTGGAAAACGTATTGTTAGTTGATATGATCGGTTAAACTGCAGGCACCAAATTTTTTCACTGCTTTCGTCAGTAAACAGAAAGTGGTTTAAGTTTTGATGTTGATGTTTCACGGAATATGTTATCAGCGCGAATGCACTATAGTTGTGGACCCTGAAATGGATCGTTTTGGCGTGAATGCGAATTGGATGAATTCAACCGCTGGTGACTTTTGTCACCACAAGAAAAAATATAATGCATAGTTCCTGCCGATTTGTGGGGGGAACAAATCCCCCAAAATGTGTCGTAACAATTATGTAAGTTCGACTTAACAAAATCTTGTAGCCAGTGCCACTTTGTCGCTCTCATGTTTGAAGGAGTTTCCGGTTTACGTAATTCTTCATCTCTTCATTCAAGTCGTCGATCGGTTCATTTTACAATCCTGTTTAAAATGTGAATGTTCCCTTTCGACATCACACTTCTTTCGGATTGAATCGGCACTCTCCAATTTGGTTTTCTTTACGTCTCTTTCGGGTTTAGGAATATCTTATGGAAGACTGCATTAATGAAAATGACAAGTTTGATGTTTCATTAATGAAATTGACAAATTTGATGCATTCCGCGCGAAGTTCCCTTCCGAATTTCCTCCGTTTTACAACTGACCCAAGCAGTCCCGGTCTCAGGTCAAGGCAAATGGGTAAAGGCTTCACTTTCCCGGTTTAGACATTTTTGCTCAGTAAATGTTTGGTACTTATACAGGAATCAAAAAATGCTTCCCCAAAAATGAATTCCCAATATTTTATTTCTTCGGTTTCGTTGACAAGTAATATTTGGGTCACTGATGCACAGAATAACTAACGAAATCTTGCGGAGGAGGTTACCAGCCGGCCCATTCGCGAAAGCGGCATCCGGCACTGTATACAATCTAAAACATAAACATCAAGACCGCTAATCTCGTATTTGACATACACTCGTTTTAAATTGACGTGCATATAGCTAATGTAGTGTCCTTTCAAAAAAGGAGATGACTTGCATGTGAGGTCGTTGCCTTTAAGTCCACGTACTTCTATATCTTTCCCACTATCCTTTATTTTTTGTCCTGCGATAGGCCTCATAAAACATGGCCGTTTTCTTTTTGCAGTTTACTCCGACGAAGACTACGATCAAGGGGGGAGATTCAAGCAGAAAAATTCCTTGGACAGAACACCGTCACTGAGTACAACCACCTTGCAATTGATATACAACCGCATTCTGGATACAAATCCAGGTAGGCTTGAATTATTTGCAAAGATCATAAGCAATACAAGTGCTGTTACGCGTGGGCAACGTGGGGCATATTGGACCGAATCTTCAGTTGATGACAATGCTCAAGTCAATAGGCGAACTTCACTCAAGAATGTTAACAACTATCAACGGGTATGTAGCAACAGCGCGTTGACGAATCACTTTCACTTTGAAAGGCATAACATATACACTACGTAACAACAAACAAATTATCTAAAATAGACGCCAGAGCAAATCACCAAGAGCCCGGCCCTCCAACCGTTCAAACAGACTCCATCCATGACCGTCCCAAAATAATCTCAATGACAGCTGAACGAGATTAGATTAGAAAATAGACTCGTTAACTTTCCCCAACAAACACCACCTGAGACATATTGACACTTGGAACAAAATCCCCAGAGAGATGTTCTCTAAGCCAGTCTCCACTCGAACATTTTGCTCTCTGCTGGGCAGGACAGGGGTTCAACTCTCATAACCTTCTTCCCCCTCCTTCTTTTTGAATTCATCGTTTGCCTTATCGTTATGCTGTCCACTGCCCATTGAGTTACCATTTCATTGTTATCGTTTGCTTTGCCGTAATTAATAATTGTCTACTCGTTGTCTTGTTTACTGTATATAATTTGTAAAATTTACATGTATTTATGCGGTGTTGATGCCACTAAATAAAAGGAACTTCTATTCTATTCTATTCTATCTTGTAAAATTGTCATACTGTAATAAAATTTAAAATTTGTTCTATTGTTTTAACGTCTGAAATTCTATTTCTATTCTAACAAAAACCCCATACTGTAACAAACAAACCTATTCCATTTATCGATTCCAAATCGCTACTCATTTGCCAGTTTAATTTGGCTGCAATACTGTAATAAAATACTGCAATAAAATTTAAAAAGTGTTCCATTGTTTTAACTTCTCAAATTCGATTTCTATTCTAGTAAAAACCCCATATTGTAACAAACAAACCTATTCCATTTATCGATTCCAAATCGCTACGCATTTGCCAGTTTAATTTGGCTATTACGATGGAAATGTTTTTGATGTGGAAGACCATATTAACTCATGTGTGTACTTTAATTTGAGTATTGTCATGACTCAAATTCTGTTACGTCCGGCAATTGTAGAAACGTTTTTGATCTGGGAGACCAGATTACGTGAGGCATGTTCGTTTTTACTCAATTACACCTCCATCAGGGCTTTATGTAAATATATTTGATCTGGTGAACCAGGTTCCTTCAGACGTTCGAATGTAGACGAAATCGCAGGGAAAATCCTGTTGGTCGTTCTGATATCTATCGCATTCAAAACGTGTTTGACAAAAAAATTTAAAACGCAGAAGGGTTGTTATTACTGTATCATTTCTCTTTTTTAATTGAAAATCAAAAGAGTATTCCAAATTCAAAATAAGAATAGTGCACGTCATCAAATTAATCAAGAATATCTAAATTTGCAAATTATTCACGTTGTGAACTGACGGATGCCTGCAAGACAATATAACCATATTAGCACGGCTTTTTGATCTTTCTTCTTCGTGTTCCTATTTTGTTGATGGAAAAAATAAATATCAAATAAATGTTTCTTTTCCACAATATCTTCCTAAATGGTTCATAAAATACATTATGCTCCAGGAAGGAACGACAAAATCTCGTGTGAAGATTTTGACAAAATGAAACAAGGCATAATTTGTGTCCATTCTGAAATTACCCCACTTTGTGGCCCATCTAATGTAACAGAGCCGAATGAACAATATCATCTTAGAGCGTCCACACTTCCACGATACATTCCTCGCAATGATTACAATCAAATAATGATATACGGCTATTCCGGCGTCTAATTTGGGAGATGAGGTGCCCTAAATCCCGCTATGTTGCTCATTAAAAGAAATAGGGTCAGATATTGAAAATCATCCTGTCTTTTGAGAGCAATCATCACGAGAGAGGCCTCCTGACCGTTTGGATGCACATAAATGATTTTCAATGTTCCACCCTATAATGAGACCTTTAACTCTAAAATGGAAGGAAGAAGAAATAACTGTGCCTAAAATCGTCATGAAGAACACATACTGGGAGATTGTCATTGTTTTCTGGAACACTTTCTCCGCGTACCTACACTATCTTACAAAGTAATTTTTTTTAAACTAGGACATTCAGTAGTCAGATCATCCGTAGCTGCTATCCCGCTGTCACTTCCAAAATTTGTTGCCCTATTTTACTGGAAATCGGTATGTAACAATGAGCTTGGGCAGAAGCTTTATAACATCTATCCACAATAGGATTGTTGCAACGGACTTGCATTATCACATCGGCTTAGTTGGGTAGATATCGTATATTTTTTAATCTTCTGCCGAGCCAATCACAATTCATTTTTGTCACTCAGCAACCAAACATTTGCTTATCTCAGTGGCTTTTTCAGGCGCATCTTGTAATTTTGTTGTGTTTTCGTGCAGCGTCACTGTACGTTATATTGCAGTCTCTTCGACCAGTGGTTGCAGAAACGTTCAAACCAGCGCATCCACATTCAACCTGAGTGTTTAGAATCCACAACTTCAGGTTTTGCCAATAGTCTGGCGGATTACGGTTTTTAATATTTTCATTATGTGTAATCGTATTCTTTCAAATTACACACACCATTACATCAAATTACAGACACCATAACACTCTATTGTTCGGGAAAAATAGCAGATCGTGTTTACTTAAAGGGCAGTGAATTCGATCTTCCTACTTTCTATGTTGTTTCACCCACATATACCCACAAACCCATTACTGTGTAACAACTCGAAAACCATAACTGTGTAAACACGTCCAAAGTCAGTTGTTAAAATCATCAAAATATTGATGTAACTGGCGATGTAACGACTGAGAAGTCCTGTAAATTATAATTACAATGCTTTCCAGATGCTGCATACAGGCAAATTACGAGGGATGCAAGCACTGTACCAGGTGTGATTTCAAACCCGTTGAAATAATCTCGTTTTGTTCCAGTCCCGAGGCGTTCACCGGCAGTTTACACCATACGCAATAATTGTTCGTTATTGTTTTTGTGACAGG
>JASGXE010014956.1:0-11321 GCA_030068105.1 Sinentomon sp. SZTP_YWyxl
TCTGTACTGATGTTGTCTTCAGTCAATCTTCCAGGAGGAGAACTTGTATGTGTGCTTATTTCAACATTTTTAGCCATTTAGGCCTATTATATAGGCCTACTGGGTATTTGCAGCCAGGTAGGTAGGTTGGGGAGAGGGAGAGAGAGGGATTGAAAGCTGATTTTGGGATAATGCATGACCTTAGGATCAGTGGGATGCAGTAAATGGGTTTGGTCGGTAGGCTCCTAGTGAGGAATTTCAAGTGACAAGGATGTGCTGGCAGAAAATTGTAGGTAGGCCGTGTTTCCAAAAGAAAAAAAAATATTCAGTGTTTCTGTTTGGCAGTTTGATGCACCCTGTAACAAAATAAATAGGCATCTTGCGGATAAATGGGCAACTTTGGACCAAAAATGTGCTGATTCCTTCTTCAGATTTTTATAATTTTTCGACTGAAATAGAGGGATCAAGGTGGTTTCATGTTGACGCACATCCTTACTTTAAAGGTTTTGCATGCAATTGCCTATAAGAAAATAGTTTTCTATGTAAGGCTTTTTTTTGGTACCTACCTAGTTATTGACAGTTATTGCCTAATTAGTGGCAGGATGTCCTTGTCTCACTTCTGTTAAACTAGCAAGTGGGTGGCTTCCTCCCCTTACCAAATTTCATTTCTCACTTTTTTTGTTTTGAATCACTTCAACCTTGGTCTCCTCTCCCCAATTAGGGCCCTGTTTGCTTGTTTGTCCGGCCTTTCCTATGTCGCTTGTGAAGTTTTTGTTTTCTATTTTGCTTTCTATTTTTCCATTCCATGCTCACCAGAGGAGGAAGACAGAGGAAGATGAATTGGCCATGAGGAAGTGCCTACAAGAAGGAGATCTAATAAGTGCAGAAGTTCAAAATGTTTTCTCCGATGGTTCCCTGTCTCTACACACCAGGAGCATGAAGTATGGAAAGGTAGGTATCTACCCTTTGTTGCAAAGGTTTTTTTTTAATCCATTATCCTCGTATTGGATAATGAGGATTGTCTAAATTTTTTGAATCAATTCTTTTTCTTTTCCCTACAAAGGTAAAATCTCTTATTGGTGGAACTATGTTTTCTACACTCGTAGGTACAGTCTCAGAAACAATACCTAGTGGCTCCCTCAACACAAGTAGGCCTACCTACTGCATTGGATCACAGGAGTCAGTTTTACTTCTTTGACTGCATATGTCTGGTATCATGGATGTGCCGTGTCTGGCCATGGCTGCAGGCATTCTTTCAGGGGGATGACAGTCACAGAAACAATAATGACTCCCTAAACACAAGTACCTACATTGGATCATGGGAGTCAGTATTGTTTCTGTGGCTGTACATGTCTGGTATCATGGATCTGCCGTCCCTGGCATTCTCTCAGGGGGATGCACAGCCACAGAAACAATAATGACTCCCTAAACACAAGTACCTACATTGGATCATGGGAGTCAGTATTGTTTCCGTGGATGTACATGTCTGGTATCATGGATGTGCTGAGCCTGGCCATGGCTGCAGGCATTCTCTCAGGCGGATGTACAGCCACGCAAACAAAAATGACTCCCATGATCCAATATAGGTTGGTACCTACTTATATTAAGGGAGTCATTATTGTTTCAGTGACTGTACCTACCCATGCATTAGGTAGGTGCCATGTATGTGGCTGTACCTACCAAGTGTGACAAGCAAGATATTCCTTCAGGTCGATGATCACACGGATTCATCAGTCACAATCTTTTCTGCGGTCGCAGGAAATGCAAAAATAGCAAAGGCAAGATATGTTTTCCATTGCACAGGTGGCAGTGAAATAGCAGTGGGGGGGGGGGCAAAACCGGAGAGTTCGTAACCTGCGGCTGCCGGCTAGAGTGTGTTTATCCAACCGGGAGATTCCCTTTGCCCAACTTATGCTCATCCACAAACAAACGGGGCTCTGTGGCCTGTGTGGTGCCAGTTTGAGGAAACCGAATGACCTGACCCTTACCACCACCTTACTGGTTTGGGTTTGCCACATAGATATGTGCCATCATCAGCAGCGAGACCGTCAGATTACGAGATGCGAGGAAGGGCAGGCAGAACAATGGAAATGCCAAAGAAGAAGTCAAAAAGATGGGCGATCCGAAGAAAGAAGAGGCTGTGGAACATGACATAGAGAAGAGAAAGGGGGAAGAGATGATTCGAAAGGAACGGGATGACCTGGACGAGGAGGACCAGGAGGACAAGGGGGAAGGAGAATGAGAGGACAGGGTGAGATGGGGAAGAGCAGGAAGACCAGGAGAGAGGAGACTGAACGAAAGAAGACCATAACAGAAGCATGGGAAACCAAATAAGAAGGCAGTAGCAGGAGGAGCTTAGAAGAGTGGATCACACAACCGTGCAGAGAAGAGAGTACAGCGAGGGCCAACTGGGAGAGGAGGACAGAATGATCATAGAGAGGGGCGAAGGATTGGGAGTCAGAAAGAGAGAACTGAAGACCGGAGGAGAGGACGAGGGCCAGTAGACGGGATCAACAGAATCAGCAAAGTATGGTTCAAGTAATGCATCAGTAAAGTATGGGGGGTCACAGCAGTAGGTACTTTAGGCAGAATTTCAAAGAACAGGGCATCTAACTGGAATTTGGGGCACTTGAAGTCGAGGAAGGGGCAAGATCCTCAATCATGGGGCATGACTTGAGGGCTTAAGGGGCACTACCTAAAATGGCTTCGCTGTGGGGGGCACTGTGTGGGCTCTGGAGCAGCAACCCCAGCATTGTTGAGTGGCAGAGCCTTTGGCAGGGGGGGGGTCGGGGAACAGCATCATCAAAATTTAAAACTTTTTGATAACTAAAACTCTTTAAATGGCATCCTAAGACATTTTATGCCTTTCTTGCCAACTGCAGCACCCGGTAAAATTGGTGGAACTACCTAGACAATCTAATCTAGGCTTCCCCTAGCTTTACTTCTCTTGGCGTGAGCAGCATTTTTTGTCCATTTTCCTATCAAGTGCGGACCAGAAAAGGTGATAATGGTGAATGTACCTATATAAGGGTACCTGGTCCTGCTGAAGCTTGGTGGCATGAGCCGGACCATGGCTTTGTTGCGAGGTAACCCTCCCTTCCATGTTATCCATGTGAGGAATGCAGGTACCTACCGATTCAATTTGTTCGCTATTTTGCCTTGATCCTAGGTTGTGTGGCCCCACTTGCTGGTTGTCAGAGTCCGACAACCTGCAAGTGGGGCCACACAAACAAGGACCATGGATGGGCTCTACGTACTTTGCAGGAATCAAACACCATAACATCATAACCGCCATTTTGGTTTCAGCATGAATTTTTGCCAATTTTGAGTGGCATGTGAGTCGGTAAATGGTGCAGGGAAACATCAATAATCACGCTAGGTGGTCGGTCATTTTCTGTTCATTTTCATTCAGCCGCTGGTGTGTGTACCTGCCTAATAAGCAGTCTTCCGCCGGTAGATTTTTGTCCATCATCAGTCAGATGACTTTTCTGACTCTTTTTTATTTTAGTTGAATCAAGGAACACTTGTCCAAGTTCCATCGTCACTTGTTAAACGAACAAAAACCCATTTCCACAACCTGCCATGTGGTGCCAGTGTTATCCTGGGCAACAATGGATTCATTTGGATTTGTCCAACAATCAACGAGGATGAAGAGGTTACCGGTGGATTTACTGTCAACATGGAGGTGAGACTTTGTTCGTTCGGTTTGAGACCATTTTTCTGTGGAGGCGGCACAGAAATTTATCTTCGGTTGCTCAAATTGTTGTTTATGTTCTTTCCGATTTGGAACAATTCCAACCACTTTTGAAAACCCTGGTAGGCTCTACATTGGGGAGGTGCTAGGAAGGGAAATTTTCAAAATCATTTTCAAAATTACCCACAGTCACCCTGGAAGGTGACAAATGCAACTGAACGGAAAATTGCGTTTTGCAAGCATTTTTTCCCGTGGCATCAAATTGGGTTCTTTTAGGAAGTTATGGTGGATTTCCTCTTTATGCCTAACGTGCAGATCTTTTATGTTAGGCCTGTTTCTGTTAAACAGTAGGAGGCTATCGTGAGCAATTAAAAATGTTCAAGGAGACCAATTATTGGGAAAATGGCCTATTTCAGTAGAATAATGATCCCCGGTGTTCTTCTAGTGTGTAGGTTCCTGCATACACAGTATCATTTCCTATGGCCGCAATCCACATTATGTGGACATGACAACACTTTCATCACTAAAATCCACCTCATCTCAGCTGGAGCATTGGAATTTTTATTCCAACGTTTTTCCATTGCCCTTATTGCCTATTTTTGACTGCCGTCGTGCCACTTCTTAAAAGGCAATTTGTTTAAAAACTTGCACTTTACTCTTTTGCAATCTGACACAAATTTCCACTAACATACTCTTGATCACCCTCACATTTCTAACTCTATTCTTTTTCCTATCTCGCTTTGAACTTCTGTAGGTAGGTACATTTTTACAAGAAGTGCAGCTTTGTACAATAATTATTTAAATATGGCATGCTGCGTGCTGACATAGCCTTGCCCATTTTTGCAAGCATTTTTGTGTCATTCTCAGGTGTAGGGCCTGAAATGTTTGTGGTCTGAGAAAGACTTGCAGTTAAAAATCTCCAAATAATGGAAAAAGGTTGTTTGAAGAAAGTGCATTCAATAATTTTGAAGCACAAAATTCTGTTCATGGCTCAGATGACCCACAAGAGGCTCCGGGATGCCATTCTTCGAATCTGCTCTTCGTCAATCTGGTGGCACCTGGTGGTTTCAGACAGCTTTTTATGGCTCTCCATGTCAATTTTCCTTGCAGTTGGGCACCAGTTGTCCTGGGAACATTGCTCCCAGCAAAATGTGCGAGGGTCACTTTGATCGGATTCGGATTTTTTTTTAAATGTGCTGGCTTTTTTAGCTGGTCAGCTTTGAACAGTTCATGTGTAGAAAATTCTTTCTCAATCCTTTTCATCACTGTCAATTTCAAAATCTGCTAAGTTCAACCTCCGTTGATTTCAACATCAGTTCACTGTGATCTCTTTCATCTTGGTTAGTTTCAACCACAGGTGTTGCTGCACCTGGAAAACACAGGGAATTCGTTCCAAAACGGCAAAACACGGAATTAAAAATTTCTCATCCAAATTTGAACTTTCTCCAAATTCAACTCCTTGAGATACAGCAGGGTTGAATGAAAAATATTCATCTAAAAAAGGCAAAAATGCATAAAAAACAGGCTTGACACCCCTCAAAAATGTTACCCATTCTAATTTGCCAGTTACTCCATTTCTTCAGCCAAGAATCAGCTCTGGAAGCATTTTGCAGACATGGAAAATAGGTTTTGGATACCTGGAGAACGTGGAAAACACATAGAATGTGCCATTTTCGACTTTTTTACTCTTCGTCAGTCCCTTTTGACCTCAGCCAACTTTGACCTTTGTCCACTTCATCAGACCTGCTTTGAATTCAGCCCTCTTCAAACTATCCTCTTTTTGACTTTTGTCCACTTCATTCGTCCATTTTTACCTCAGCTCACTTCGACTGTGAGCTCCCTTCATCAGTGTGTCATGACCTCATCCCACTTCGACCTGTGCCCTTTTTGACTTTCATCCATTTCATCAGTCCATTTTGAACTCAGTCCACTTTGACCTGTATCCTTTATGACTTTCGTCTCCTTCACCAGTCCATTTTAACCTCAACCCAATTCAACCAATTCCCTCTTTGACTTTTATTGACTTTCAGTTCCTTTTGAATTCAATCCACTTCGGCCTTTTCACTTTTCGACTTTCATCCACTTTACCAGTCTGTTTTCACCTGAAACCACTGCGACCTATTCTGTTTTGACTTCCACTTCATCAGTCTGTTTTAACCTCGGGACACTTCGAATCGACCTATGCCCTTTTCAACTTTGTTCAACTTCATCATTGCACTTTGACCTCAGTCCAGGTTCTGCTTTGAACAAAGCGGACCCATCTTCCAGTGGGCATACAGTAATGTTGCATGGGTCCAATTTAGGTCCGATTGTTATTTTTGCAAGATGGCTTCGTTGACTAGGTGATTTCAGAGCGTTTTTATTCACAACATGATTTTTATCACAATAATTGTACATGTTGGAAAGAAGTTGCTGTGCTCCAACATCAAGATGCCTTCCACGAGCTTCAAACAAATTCATAATTGTACATCTTCTATACTTATTTTTAGCCGATTCCAAAGTTTGACCGAGAAGTAATAGCCAGATTGAGGAATTGCATATGTGCTTTGGCACAGAACAACATGTTCTTACTTGATACCAGTATTACCTATGCCTTTGATGCATCACAAAATTACGAGGTATGCGCATGAAAATTGAAAATTTTAAGATGAACATGACTTTTTTATGCAGCTGAGTCCAAAGGTTTCAGCCTGTATGTCTTCCAGAGCTGCGACCATCTTTGTCAATGCAGGCATCTATTTTTCACCTCACTTGCTCTGCAAGAAAAGTGACAAAAATGCCTGCTTCGTGTGATCAGAGAACTTTGGGCTCGTGTGACCAGGGAGCTTTGCTGTAGGTTTGCAGTTTGAGCACAGTTTTACATGTCCGAGTATGCTTTTCCCCCATTTAACGTGATGGTTTTGTGATCGTTTGTGCACACCCTCATGTGAAGTTGTTGCTGCATTTTTGAAATCAATCTGGGTTTCGTTGCTTCAAACGTAAGCGGGCCTAGCCAAAGAACCACAAGTGAATACAATAAAAATAAGAAAAGGGGGACTGGCATAAAGAAAGATGACCCAAAACGCATATGCAGGGTGCCGTAAACAATTGAGACCAGTCAATTTTTCTGAGTTTGAAAATTGACCTGCAGAATAATTGTTCAAATAGGGGCCTAGACAATTCGGCACACTTGACTTCAATGCCAGAAAAAACTTTGATTCAGCAACCCCATTCAAAATGTCCAGTCACTTAGGTAGGTATTCAGTTGGTACACTTTTATGTAATTCCATGTCAATTTAGTTTAGTGCAACAGGGTGTCCAGGCATGAAGCGTTGCTTGCATCGCTTCTTCGCATCATGAAAATATTTCATATCTTGGAAACCACCGGAGCTAGCAAATATTTTGCACCAAAAGTACCTACCTGCCGAAGTAACAACATTTCCACCAAGTTTTAATGATTTGCTGCAGGTCAGGCAGATCTGCCGCCCTTTGCAAAACTGATGGAGTCAACTGATGTGACCTTTGACCTTTCTGATGGGCCAAAAGTTGCTTTCAGCCAAAAACAAAATCCTAAAATGACCTGAGATGTCTCCAAAACAGAGTGGGCCGAAACTGGAAGGTGTTTCCAGGCATTAATCTCTGAACAAAATATGTCTGATCAATCATTCACAAAGTGAATGATCAAATTTTACTCCACGACAAAATTATCCTGATCCCATAATCCGCAGGCTGTTTTTCGCCACATCAGAATGGCCAGACTTTTCTAGTGTGACAAAAATCTGCGTCAGAAATTCAGCATGGACCGATTTTTTGCACCATACTTTTTTAGGTTGTCTATCCAAAACAGATTTGCAGCTGCAACAATGGTCAATGCTCCAATGTTCTCCTTTGCACATTGTTGCAAGTGACAATCTGTTCTGGACAGACGATCTGAAGAAGTCTGATCCGAAAAATCTGTCCATTCTGATGCGAGTTTTTTGTCGCACTAAAAAGCTTTGCCATTCTGATGATCAGCTTTACAGGGGACAACTTCTTTTTCCAGATTGTTGAATTGTTGAAGCCAGATGTGATTGCGGACATTGGTGCTGAGGTCCACAGCAGACTTGAAATGGATGAAATTTGATAATGTCCTCGGAATTATATTGTGCCTGTGTTATTTGTACATAATTTTTATAAAATGACCATTCATTGGTTTTCCATTGAATTCTTTTGTTCTTTGTTTTTTTACTGGGATTCCACACTTTAACGAATAATTGAGTCATTACATTTGGTACACCGGATCAGTGTTCAAATATTTGTAAAAAAAGAAATCGGCCGCTCCCAAAATTTTGAAAAGGTCAGGAAAGTTTTGAGAAGGGCATTTTTGGGCACATTCCATGGATTCCAGAACAAGAGAACACATGCCCACAGTCAGTTTGGATATAAAAAGATAAAAATTTCCACGCAGGTCTCAACTCTCAATTGAACATCTCACGTGAAAAGGTCAGCAGGCTCCGGGAGCCAGCACCTCCATGGTCGGCCGGCTCTGGGAGCCAAGGGGAATCGTTACAATTTAAGCCCTGCACTGGAGCTTTCAACGAATTTCTGAAATATGAAGGGAAATTGGGGTAATATCATGGCATAGGTATGATATGAATGAACCAACACATTTTTACAAAATTGTGTTTTGTATTTGGATTGGAAATAATAAGTTAATCAAATATTACAACCGGGTAAGTTAAAAAAATGCCAACTCATTCCATTGGCATGCCCCTGGCATGCAGGAGGATGAGGCTAAGAAATTGAACTAAAATACGATAAGTCAATTAAATGGTAACTTCATTTTAAAAACACTCCGATGTTTCAGATGGATGCCAACATGCAGTGATGTGTGGCTTGACAAAGAAAAAATAACGCTTGGGTTGTTGAAACAAGAATATATCATGTTGCCATATTTTCACCGGTGTGAAGAAACCCCGGGTACCTGCATCTTTTTGTTGTGCAATGCTTGGTTTGACATTGATCTGTGCTGTGGTGTTGAGGAGAAACAAAAATCAGAGACCAAATGAATCATGGTGTAGTTTGGGTTTTGCTTTTATTCCATGGTTGAGATTCATTTTACACCTGGTACACACATTCCGTGGGTCCCTGGCTGCAGAATAGCAGATATATCAATCTTTTGTGCCGCAGGTTGAAGTGTAACATTGAGCATTTATGCTGCGACACCATTCCAAGCTATGCGTAGTTTAGAGTTGAGGTGTGAATGACAAGTTGACTTGGGAGTTGGGATCTCTCTATCTCTTACCAGACGAGTTTGGAGTCAGCACTGAAGATTCCGTGTGTTCAAAAACTCAAGATAGTTGGCACTTTCTTGTGGGGTTCAGTTTGCGATGGATTCCACACTGGTAGACATGCAAATCTCATCCGTATGGCTCAAAATCTCTGTGTGCATTTGCAAACATGCTCGTTTGTTGGGCACAAAATCGGTTGATTTGCACCCATCTGCTTGTACTTGAATGTGTTTTCCAAAAATTTAATCTATCAAGCTGCCGTCCTCTCTAATTCCGACTTACCACTTAAGTCGGCCATAACACTTAAGGGGGGGGGGGCAACCCAAAATTACTAAGTTCGGTGTTTATTATTCGATTGCAGCCAAATTTTGTACTCATTTGGTGTTAGGTGAAGGAAGTTTGTGTGTGAAATTTCACCTCTGTATCTTAAGTAGTTCCAGAGTTATTCATGTTTTAGTAAGAATCATTACGCGGAACTTTGCGCGACTCCTGTATTGTAACGGTATGTCTTATTTAACTTCAGTTTGCGCCAAACTCTTCCAAAAGGTGCCAAAAGTGGAGTGACAGAGCCATTTTTTTCATTTTTGACCCAAAACTTTTGAAATAGTTCCTTGCTAGACTTGTATTTTAAGAAGCGATGCACTTCGGAAGATGAATGCCAAAAAAAGTGGATACAGATTGAAAATATCAAAATTCCGGCTCTGTCACTCCATTTCTGACAAAAAACTACATCAGTACGCAAAATTTGGCCTTTTTATCTTGTCAAATGGCTGAGATAGAGCATTCGAAAGTTTAAAAAGGCAGGCGAAAAGCGATTTGCGGCAAATAAGCATTTTACGAAAAGGACAGAAAGAACAAAATTTCCTATGTTCCGCCGTTCGAAAAAAGTCTCTCATTTAAAAACGGATTGAGATATCGACCTCTGGTTTTTTGCATTAAATTCGTCAGAAAATTCTCCATGAGAACGCAATAAAAACCAGACATGCAAAATTTGGCAAAAAATTTTCACTTTTGGGTTGCCCCCCCCCTTAAGTCACCAGATGTTAGATAGCCACTAGATGCAGCCGCAATGGAGCGGCGGCTGCTGTGCCGTTTCCAAGCTCGATTAGCCAATCACCAATATTGTTGCTAAAATCGGACCGCGAGCCAGACTGGTCTCGCAGGGTGAACCAGATTCTGTCCATGCTGCAGTGGAAATTGTCGAACTCTGATAAGAACAATCTCTGATTGGAACAACCCACCAAGTTCACACCTTTCTTTCTTCGGTTCGGTAATTGATGTTTGCACAATGAGGGCCAGGATGAATTAGCATTTTGACACGGCATTGTCACATGCTTGTATCCGACATGGAAATACGATTCCTGAGGCAGATAGTACCTACCCCCTCCACTGTAGCTCTTTGCGTGTTCCCAACCTTGGTTAAAATGTTGAAAAAGTGGCATATGGCGAACCACACCGTGACTGACTCTGTGTAAACTGCTTGAAAATTACATTGAGAATTGGGAATCCAAGCCGAATCTTGTGTTACGGCACAGTTCAAGCTGTTTTGATGATGTAACAATGAAAGTTTGGCTGCGAATTTGTAATGTGGTCAAACTGTTACAACTGGGTAGGTAAGCAATTAAAAAAAAAATAAATCAGGTTGACAAAATTCATTCTGCAAAAATTACACACATGACTCACTCAGAGTAGGGCAAAAACATACACACAAACACTTTACAAACATTGCAAAATTTACAAAGAATTTTGTGTAAAATTGTGGGCTCAAAACATTACCCACATGAACCCTCGTAATTTTTGTTTTTCACAATTTATTATGCTTTGCCATCACCATAGCCCGTAATTTTCATAGAAAAACATCTGTAACGTTACGCACGACCAAACTTTACTCGTAAATGGAATCCACTTCGGATTCGTTTTTTTGTTACGAGCCGTATTCTTCAATAGTCGGAAATTGTTTTGACTAATTGCTGAACAAAACGGAGGTCAAAATATGTACACTTTAAATGCGACATATGCGGTTGGCAATGTAACAAGAGTTACGCCAACATATTAGAAAAAAATCAATGAATAAAATCAACAAAATAGAAGTTAGTCAGTATCGTGTCGACTGATTATATCACAAAAGGTGCTAACACATTCAAATTCCTGAAATTGTAAGACAAACTTATTGTGGAATGCACCGTTCAACAGTCATTCATGAACAACAAAAAGCAACCTAAAAGGTTTGCTCGGCAGGTGTATAGTTGTGATGGAATTAATGTACCTTATCATGTTTGTTAAAGTTGAGATTTAAGCAAAAAGCTATCTGCAGAAATAAAATCCGCTTTTATAACCGAGGTCAAAATATGGCTCCTCAAGAAAGCCTTGTTGCAATTTGACACTTTAATTTCTACTGC
>JASGXE010014957.1:0-10997 GCA_030068105.1 Sinentomon sp. SZTP_YWyxl
TTTAGCAGAGTTTTGTTTCGATTTAAGGGTTGTTCCCCGCCGATTTCTGACTCCTTCACCCTTTTCTGGGGTCATTCCCCTCATTCCCCTTTTTGGTGACACCTAGCTCATAGGGGGAATGAGCTAGGTCGATTCCAAGGGTTGTTCCCTTCCAAGGGTTGTCGATTCCAAGGGTTTTCGGGGTCGATCTTTTGATTTAAGGGTTGTTCCCCGCCGATTTCGCACACTTTGGTAGTTTTAACGGTTAATTCCCCTTTTTAGTAAAGCCCTTTCCAACCCGTCTTTTAACCGCATCCGCCCGATCTCCTAATTGGCGCCACCGCTGACCAAACTGCACTCTACTGTTATTGACCCGCAACTGCAGGCTGGCTCAGTGGTGCGCAGCTCGGTGGTCCAACCCAAAGTTGTTGTCCAACCGAAAATGATTGTGATTCTTGACCCGAAAATCCATTTAAAATAGGTTCCGCAAACATTGAAAAATAACAAAACTTGTATCCACGCAAAAGACCAACTTTCTGTACAACCACAACGCATTCTTTTTGCTGTTTGTGTGCTATGTTTGTGCTGCACAAAACTCAGCACAACAGCGGGAAATCGGTTTCATTTTGTTCGCCTTGTTCTTTGTGTGTTTACTTGTTTACTCAGATTTTAGAGCATGTTGCTCCTCGAGTTTATTTTTATCGCTCCTTTTGTTCCAAAGTTTTCGGTTTTGCATTTCTTTCCAAAATTAAATCGTATTAGCAATGATTTCGTGTTTGTATCAATAATTTATCCAAACAACAGTGACAGGACAGTCACTACCGATCAAGCTATATTTACCCTATGAGAAAACGAAATATCTCATCCGGCAAAGTTCTTCTCTTCTTGCAGGACATTACGCCTGTCTATGACTCCTATGTCTTGCCGAATTTTATTCACCAATGACTGTCTTGCCGCATCAAAATATTGGGGGAACGGCATTCCCCCCGAGGGGAAAAAATGAAAAATCAGACCAGGCCAAGTTGTTGAGTTCAAAGAGGGTCTCCTGACTGCCGAAGTGTCTTGCCGAATTTTTATTCCCCTATGGCTGTCTTGCCAACTTGAAAGTTTCGAAACTTCGAAATACGTTCCCCCCATAATATCCAGTCCCCTTCCTTCCCCCGAGGGGAAAAAATGGAAAATCCGGCCAGGCTACGTTGTTCAGTTCAAAGAGGGTCTCCTGACTGCAGAAGTGTCTTGCCGAATTTTTATTCCCCTATGGCTGTCTTGCCGCTTCAAAATGTTGGGGGGAACGGCATTCCCCCCGAGGGGAAAAAATGAAAAATGCGGCCAGGCTAAGAGAATAAGGTCAAGGAGGGCCTTCTGACTGCAGAAGTGTCTTGCCGAGTTTTTATGACCCTATGCCTGTCTTGCCGGAGCCTCTTTGTCTTGTATTTCATACCTCCCCAAATCTGTGGTCTGTTTCATTGTTTTTGAGTTTTTTGCCCATGGGCAATTTTTTGCAACACATTCAAGATTACAGACTGGAAGTGGTGGGTGGATGTGGTATTCAATCTGCACCGCGACCGAAACTGGCGATCGCGGTGCACGAGATCCAGAAAGTTAACATTTACTAGATTCCGGGTGAGGGATGACAAAGAATCATTTAACCTTGCAATTTTGTTGGTGATGAATGGTTCAAGAGGTCTATGTGGGATCGAGCAAATGTTCATTGAAAAGGTCAATCCGGGATAATTATTCACCACAGTGGCATTCAAATTGCTGATCAACCTCGAGAAAGATCGAACATCAGGACTGAAGAGCGAGCGATGCAATGATCATCACTGTCCACTGGCAACTAGTTGAATGGCATTGGGGCTGTTTTGGGTTGGAAAAACAAAGAAATGGTTGGCTGCTGGCAGTGTGATGGGACTACCAGCCTGCTTGCTGGTGGTGCACTGGGGATTTTTGGTATTTGTCAGGGAACTCCAGCTTGCTGGTGCTGGTGGGCAGTTGCTCAACTGAGCAAGGAAGGTGTTTTTTGCTTCAAGGAGTAGGTGTCTCCTCTCCACACACACACATATGCACGCACGCATGCAAGCACTCACACACCCAACCTGATAGCCTTGTTAATTTTCCCAGAAAAAAATTGTTTCCGACGGGATCTCTTTCAGGGTTGAGCATAGGGGGGGGTAGGGGGGGGGTTACCCCCCGTAGCCTTCGGCCGAGGTTACCCCCCCCAGCCTTTTTCCGACGGTACCCTTGGCCGAAGGCCACGGGTACCGTCGGAAAAGGTGGGAAAAGAGTCCTGGTGTTGTGCAGGGCACACACCAGGACTTCAATAGGAGCAACATTGTTTCTTTGTACTTTCTGTTTTGATTCCCCTGCCGGAAAAAGGCTAGGGGGGTAACCTCTGCCTTTGGCCGAGGTTACCCCCCCTACCCCACCCTAGATGTTGCTGTCAAAGTCCTTCCTGGTGTGTGCCCTGAACACACCAGGAAGGACTTCAATAGCAACATTCTGTTTCTTTTGTACCTACTTCCTTTTTGATTCCCTGCCGAAAAAAGGCCAGGGGGGGGGGGGTAACCTCGGCCTTTGGCTCAGGTTACCCCCTATCCTTTTTCCAAGGGTACCTTTGGCCAAAGTCCTCGTGTGTCCTGCACACACCAGGAAGGACTTCAATAGCAACATTCTGTTTCTTTTGTAATTCGTGTTTTGATTCCCCTGCTGGAAAAAGGCTAGGGGGGGTAACCTCGACCTTCGGCCGATGTTACCCCCTAGCCTTTTTCCGAGGGGACCCTGGCCGAAGTCCTGGTGTGTGCCCTGCACACCCCAGGACTTCAATAGCTACATTCTGTTTCTTTTGTACTTTCTGTTTTGATTTACAGAAAATGGTAAATGAAAAAAACTCATCCAGAAAGTCGTGTCTGACAGTTATTTCCTTGCTCCATCTATTGCGACTGCAAACCCTCCAGGATAAGGAAAAAAGGACCTGAAATGTCGTAAAATGGCATCTGAGGACCCCTAATTTTTCAAAAAAGCTTCAGCTTTTGGGGGACGCTGTCCCCCAGACCCCCTGCATTTTCGGTGCCCTACCCCCCCCCCCCCCCGTCGTAGACCCCTTTACCCCCCTCTAAGGTACCCTACCTTGCCCATCCCTGATCTCTTTCCTTTGACAACTCAGGTTTTGGTTGTTGATATCTTTCTCGTGGCTAGGTAATAGGTAGGCCTATTGGTCCAGCCCTAGAAAGATGTCAATAGGTAGGTATGTAACCAAAACCTGAGTTGTCATCTGATCTGTCAAAGGAAAGATATCCCGTCGGAAACATTTTTTCTTGGAAATTGTTGTTATGGGAATGCTTGCTTGAAATAATTGGGAATGCTTGCTTACCCAATAGCCTAAACAGGATTGGATAAGCAAGCATTTAGCACAAAATGCAGGCATCAATACCAAAAGGATCTGGTGGATTTGGCTTCTAACACACTGCTTCAGGGTTCGCAAAACCAGGGTTTTCTAGTTTTGCCCAGCCCACTGGGTTTTTCGGATTTTTAATTTTACTGGGGCTGCTGTAGCATTGATGGCTTGATGTGCTGCTTCCATTATTTTTACATAAGTTCCCTTTGTTAGATAGGCATCATTGTCTTGGGTAGGTAGGTCTGTGCTATCTATTTTGCAGATTATTTATCTCTTCTTCTCCAACTTTCTTAGAGGGAAGTGTTGGGTCTTCTCATCTTGGTTGAGCAATCGCTTCTTTGACGAATTAGTTCCACTTAGAATATTGCAACATATTGTTTCCTCGACAAGATATGTTATTTTGTGCATAAGTACCAAAGTGAGATAACATCTCTTAAGATGAGCAAAGGATTTTCAGAAACCTGATAAAAGTTGCATCAGAACTCTCTGATCTGATACAAAAAAAGTTCGCATCAGATTAGACATTGCCAATTTCAGTTGAATGCAGAGGAGTTGGGCTACGATTACCTATGGGTCATTGTTCTCTTCGCGAGCCCAAGGTATCCAACAAGGTCAATGCCGAGCCACCGCCGACATGGCTGTCAGCTCATGGTGGCAAATGATGATGGTGACATCGGTTTCGGTATCAGATTAACTCTGTTCGACAGGTTTTCATGCCACTGAGGCAATCATCAATTGTGAACAGCGAGGTTCATCATATTCCAGGAAAGGGAGGGGAAGGGATGGGAAGGAAACGCGACCGTCTGAGAGATGGAGCAGTATAATGAGTCGACATCAGTCTGAGCGGGTGTGTGCCTGAGAGGTAGCCTCTCGGGCTCAGCCATATTCCCCATTGCAACTCAGGCCTCAAGCCAGACACAATGAGCGTAATTCAGAATTCAGCAGGTGGATGCACATTTCACGACAATGGGACTGGCATTTGCTTGCACATGGAAGTCAAAATCTCTTTGCACAAATCTCTCTGCTGAATTGGCTGTTGATTGTGACTGAGCCTGAGTCTGACTTGAGACTTGAGGTGAGTTGCAATGGGTAATATATGGCCGTCTGTCTCCTCTGTCAGACAATTAGGAACTTCGGTTTTCTTTAAGACGTGTAAATGTATTCTGGTATGCTAACGGCCCACACATTACAAAAGCCCCCTGTCCTGTCGCTCCTGGTTTTCCGGTGAAAAGAAAAGGATAAGGCAAAAGGCTTGGCCTTTGAAGTGCCGTGAAATTGAATTTGAAAAGGCCAAGTGAAATTGAAATGTCATGAAAACACTAAAAATGCATATTTATTTGGCCACATAATTCATTGCACTGCAATATCTTTTCCATGCAAATTCAAATGAAAAACCCTGTAAAAATACAAAAAACCAGGTTTTTCAGTTTTGCCCGACCCGGTTAAAACCGGGGTGGTTTAAACCGGGGCGAACCCTGCACTGCTTTCGTCAAGAGGAGAGTGTTCTCAGTTTAAAGTTTTCAAAACAAGAGCTGACTTCCAATTTCGACTCAATCTTGAATTATCTGCATTGCATTGACGACGTGACATAAGCGACCGACAACTGCTGTCATCAGGTGCAGACACCGTCTGCTGGTAAAACAGCGACCAACACAGTCTGCTGAATCAGCGACCAATATCTACCGGCTGCTGAATCAGTGACGGACACTGGATGCAGAATCAGACCAACATCGGCTCCTGAAAAGTGTCCTGATGCCAGCTGCTGATTGCTGACATCAGCGGCCAACAGAATAGTGTCTCGGACATCAGCGACCGACACCACATGATGCCCGCTGTGTTGATATCAGTGAGAGACACTAGGTACCTATCTGCTTCTGCGAACAGCAGCGACTGCTGAATCAGCGATTAACACCAGCCATTGAACCAGCAAACGACACGGCTGCTGAATTGGCGACCGACATCGCTAGTGACATTGGGTAAAGACCGACACGTGTTGACATTTGTAACCGTCACCAGCTGCGGACATCAATGAGCGAAACTGTCTGCTGACAGCAGCGACCTACACCAACTACTGAATCAGTGACTGAAACTGGCTGCGGAATCAGCGACCTACACCGGCTGTCAGGTAAATCAGCGATCGACACCTACTTCTGAATCAGCGACTGGCATCAGCTGCTGAATCAGCAACCACCATCGGCTGCTGAATCAGCGACCTTCATCCGTTGCTGAATCAGTGACCAATATCGGCTGGTTGCCGACACGGACTGACAACGGCTGCTGACACCGACGGCATCTGCTGCTGACCGCGACCGACACTGGCTGCTGAATAAGCTGCTTACAGACCCGGCTTCTGAATCAGTGACCGACAGAAGTTGCTGGCAGCGACCGACACCAGCTAATGACAACTACCGACACTGGCCGAGTCAATGCACAAAAGGGGTTTCCCCATATAAGAAGCAGATGCTCAAATCTAGGCCTGTGCTGCTCCATTTGGTTGGTTTTCATATTCTCTCAGAAAATGGATGCAGCATTGTTCCAAATGGCCTATAACACCAGGTCAAAGACAAGGGCAATGCGAAGCATGGATGGATTCTTTTTTTACACTAATTACAAGAGAAAATGGTTCTAGGTACTTGAGGTAGGCCTAGGTAGGAGGTGCCACCTGCTTTATTCCATGATTACCAGAGAAAGATGACTATGTAGGTAGGTACCTACTTTATTCTATGATTTCCAGACGAGACTGCAATGAATTTACTGTTCTCGGATTTCCAGTGTGTGTGGAACAACAAGGAGAAAAGCAACCTAATTGGTCCTTCCAAGTTGCAAGTAGGTAGGCACCTGCGTCGGTCATTTTCAGAAAATTGTTCGACTTCCTGTTTGAATTCGATACGTATTCGAGTTTTTCAGGCTAGTATTCAACTCGATTCAATTCGAATTAAATTTTCCTGTCCTCTATTCGATATTTGATTCGAGGCAAAAATCACTGATCGCAGAGCCCTGTGGCCCTGTCTGTCGCCTGTCAGACCTGAATTTGAAGCCAGTTCATGCTCTGACATCTCGATTGAACAGTGACGCGGCGTAGCTGATCATATCCTGGGAGAAGATTCTTTGAGAAAAATGCACAAATGCGGGATTCTTGGAAATTTTGGTGCTCTCCCACCCGGCCCTGGCCTTTAATCGGTCTGCCTGCAAATTGGATATTTTCGGCTGAAGGGGACTTTGCATCTGGGAGACGGTGCATTGTTTCTTCGCCACTTCACAGGGAAATAGTTGGTTGCATGAAGACCCTAATCTGGCTGTTGTCGTTGTAGCAGTGATGCCCCGCACGAGCAGACCGAAGACCGTACCACCCTCAGATTTTTTGTTCCAAACGAGCTTTCCCGTTTTTGGAGGTTCGGACTTTGACACGTGGTGAGATTGCGCAAGTCTGGCCCCGGGCAATCCCTTTTTTGGGATGAAAGGCCCAAAGGTTGTGTCGCGTTTTTAATCGGGCCAGTGGGCCCGAAGAGCCCACTAGTTAAAGATATAGGTCTGCAGTTTTCTACTTCTGCTTTATCATTACTTTTGTAAATTTGTTTTTGTTTTCATTCATTTGTATTTATTATTTGCAGAAACAACAAATAACCATAAAAACCCCAAATTCATGCAGAGCACTTACCAAGGAACACATAGAAATTGGAATTACCTTTGTGACTTTGTATCTTGAAGGGTACTTAGTCCTAAAAAATAAGCTTGCAACCCTAATAAAGGAAGCAAAAGCAAGCTATTACAATGAACAATAATTGAAAAATACTGGAAGTAATATGCATAATCATTGGAAATATGTGAATAGGTTAATGGGAAGGTCAGCAAAGATTAAACAAATAATTCCAGAACAGATGAAGAAATGGACTGATCCAGACATCCCCCTGGAAGATAAAAATCATATTGCAAACAATTTCAATGATTATTTTACAAATGTTGCTGTACAATTGCTACAACGATCTACTTGCATTAGTCAATGATCCCAATCACACAATTTTGCCTTGTTTTTCCTTTTCTTGCTTTCCTGCACTTCACTTCATTTGCCATCAACAAAAATCATTTTAGAATTTATCAGAGATGCTGATTTTTTAAAAAAAATCAAAAAAATCGATTTTTTGATTGAAATCGGATTTTTTTGATTTCAATCGGATTTTTTCGAGGGTAAAAAATCATGATTTAAATCGAAAAAATCGATTTAAATCGTGATTTAAATCAATTTTTTTTTGTAGTCACTGTCCTCTATATTTTAGCCACTACCAATCTGGGGTGGGTAAAACTGCGGATCCCTGAAGTTTCTGGGCTAACCATCAGGGTTTTGCGAAATATGCTGGGAAGTGCGGAACCGGCCTTTGCAAGTGTGGAACATCTAGAAAATAGGTGCGGAATCAAAGTTGGAAGTGCGGAACATCTGCAAACAGGTGCAGAATCGATGCTTGGAAGTGCGGAACTCAAGATAAAAGTGCCCAACCAACAGTTGGAAGTGCAGAACATCTGGAAACAGGTGGGGAATCTACACAGGTGCGGTACGGACAGTAGGAAGTGCTGAAGTCAAGATTACAGGTACGGAACTGATGGTTGTAAGTGCGGAACACAAGATTACAGGTGCGCGACTGATGGTTGTAAGTGCGGAACTCAAGACTACAGGTATAGAACTGATGGTTGTAAGTGTGGAACTCAATATTACAGGTGCCGATCCGACAGTTGGAAACTAGTGGGGAACCCACAGCTGTAAGTGTGGAAATCAAGATTACAGGTGTGGTACGGACAGCGGGAAGGTCGGAACTCTTAGAGTACGGGTGTGGAACGGGTCCTTCTAAAATGCGGAAATCGTGGAATTTGCGGACAGGGGCTGCAGTTCGAATCTAAACTCCCAAACCAAGCAACCCTAATCTAATCTAACCCAACCAAACTTAACCTATCACAATCAAACCTAACTCAACCAAACCTAACTCAACCAAACCTGTGGTTCCGCTTAATTCGCTTGTTCCACGAAACGCCATATGTCACATTGGTCCACGTCCGCATTTTCGTTCGTCCCTGCGGAACCAACAATTGCAAGTGCGGAACATCTGGAAACAGATGTTCCGCACTTGGCAGTTGGAAGTCTGAACTCAAGATTACAGGTGCGGTACCGACAGCTGGAAGTGCGGAACCTCTGGAAACAGGTGGGGACCCACAGCTGTATGTGTGGAAATTAAGATTACAGGTGTGATGCCGACAGTTGGAAGTGCAGAACTCAATATTACAGGCACATACTGACGGTTGCAAGTGCGGAAATCAAGATTACAGGTGCAGAACTGACAGTTGGAGCGCGGAATATCTGCAAACAGGTGCGGAACATGTGTGAAAAGCAGTGTGGATTCAACAGTAGGAAGTGGGGAAATCTAGATTAGAGGTGCGGAACTGACAGTTGGAAATGCGAAACACCTGGAAACAGTTGTGGAACTGACAGTTGCAAGCGTGGAAATAAAGATTACAGGTGCGGAACAGGCCGTTGGAAGAAGTGACGAACTCAAGATTGCAGGCGCGGAACCAACAGTTGCGAGTGCGGAACATCTGCAAATGGGTGCGGATCATGTGGAAAGCTGCGTGGAATCAACAGCTGGAAAGTGTCGGGGAACTCTAGATTACGGGTGCGGAACCGCCATTTGGAAGTGCGGAACGTTTTTCAGGAAAGATTGCAGGTTTGGAACCGACTGAGGAACGTGCGGAACACAAAATTACGTTGCAGAGCGACAGTTTGGTGGTGCGGAACAGGAGTACAGCTGCGGAACCAACACTTGGCAACTTTTTCAATCTCTGCAAGGTC
Organism: Sinentomon sp. SZTP_YWyxl; assembly: GCA_030068105.1. Classification (NCBI taxonomy): domain Eukaryota; kingdom Metazoa; phylum Arthropoda; class Protura; order Sinentomata; family Sinentomidae; genus Sinentomon; species Sinentomon sp. SZTP_YWyxl. The sequence continues at coordinate 9,207 of JASGXE010014957.1, forward strand.
ATCTGCACAAAAGGTGGGAAGTAGCCCAAGGTAGACTGACGATACGCTGGCTCTGGCTGGTCTCTCGGGGAAGCCCTATAGAGCTCCAGCTGTGGAAGGGTGACTGATGACTGCCCAGTGAGGCAAGATCGATACCTACCAAATACACATATATGTAACTTCTTTTGGTTTATAATTTGACTTCCTACAGCAGACGACCTTTTCGTCACACTCATTTTTCGTTGCCACATTTCACAAATTCCTGATTTTATTCTTTTGTCGATTTTGGATGGAATATCTTATCAAAGAAAAATGCAAATATTAATCATAATTTTAATGGAGAGAAGCACGCACAGCCCACACACTGTTTGGCAAGTTTTAGTGAAGTTTCGCAAATGCAGCACAAGCATTTTTAGCTTATATGAAACTATTTTAAATTTTGGCATCATTGATCTCCATTTTGGCTGCAATCGAAAATGTCGCTCCATTTAAATCGGATTAAAATCTCCATTTAAATCGAAAGCCAAAACAAAAGATCTCAGCCCACCATTCAGAATGCTGTACCTATCCATTATGCACACTGTCATGCATTTCATTAATTCAGATGTCACTAAACCATTTAGACTATTTTAAGATTTTAAACAAAAGAAAAATAAAAAAAATCATTGATTTAAATCAGAGGTAAAAAAATCAAAAAAATCTGATTTAAATCAAATGATTTAAATCATTTGATTTAAATCGGACCCCTTGATTTAAATCGTGATTAAATCAAATGATTTAAATCAAGCAACCCTGGAATTTATTTAGGTATATGTGCCATTTATGACGCGCCACGCGGGGCCCCTTCGGCTGCGAGGGCCCTCCCGCGCCACGGTCCCTGCGGGCCCAGTCGCTACGCCACTGCTTCACAATGTTTCTTTTGTCGGACAGAAGAATCAAAACAGTTCCATGAGTTGAAATTCACCCTCTTTTCCTCACCTCACCTCCAAGTGGCTATGTTGCACATTCACCGTGAACGTTTCAAGGTTTTCCGTTGTGGTCGCTTTACACCTTGATTACTGTCCGTCACATACTTCTGTCTTTGAATTTATGGTTCGACAAATTTGGTCACCACCACCACCACCACCATCAACAGTCTCTGTATATCTCTGGGCCATCGTCTCCTCTCAACAATCTGGGCATCCAGGTTCCTCACGTAAACTCTGGCCTTTGCTGACTTCGCCTGGCCAAACACACCAAGATCTCACTTCTGACCTGGCTCACCAGAACTCCTCCTTAGACTCCCTCGAGTGATCAGAAATCAACCTCAGAGGGTTGGCTTCGGATGACTTCTCGCGTCCATGCCTCAACAGGCATCAAGTCAAAACAATAAAATTTAACCGTAGATGGACTTTGGGTGTGGTTCTGTTGACTTAACACTCACCATGTTTTAATCCTTTTTCACCAACACCCTGGTATTCGTACTTCTCTTTAACTCATCAGCTGGAACGCGTTTTCACCTTTCATCTGAAGGTTCCTCGGCAGCAATGAAGACTTAGCACTGGTGATGAAATGATGAGATAAAGTCCATGTCAAATTGTGGTAAAAACAGGTGTAAAAAGAGAGCTGGCCGTAGCCATTGTCGTTGAAAATTGAAGTTGAAAGAAAACTTGAAAAAACAACGTCCTCCAGTCAGACAGCGTGCACAACTGAAATTCGCAGAGCAGCAGCAGACGACTATCAGAGCAGCATTTTTCTTGTGAACTTGAAGCCTCCGAAAATTTGGATTTTTTGTGAGTGAACCACATGGCCGATGAATCACAAATTGAGCCG
>JASGXE010014958.1:0-10643 GCA_030068105.1 Sinentomon sp. SZTP_YWyxl
TAGGAGATCTGAGGCTGGACCCCCAGATTTTGGGGCGAATGGATGATGCCATAGTGTGATAATAAGGAGCAATGCTTGATTGTAAGGAATGTGGTGGGTGTCCTGATGTTGGAAGGTTTGAGTTTTAACAGGCCATTATAGACCATTTTTAGAGGTTTTTTGGGTTGAGAATCTTGGTTTCCCAGTTCAAGGCAAATCGAGTAAGTGACAGGGAGTTAATTTTGTTACCCATTTTGTTACCATGTTATGGCAAAGGCCAGGAGAAACCATTTGACAAGAGGGATCACAAGCATGTTGGCCCTATGGAATTAAAGGATTTGGCACATTACGAAGTGCATAGGCATGAAGGTTGTACAATCCTTTGGCACATTTCATTTGATGCTGTAGTTTTTTCCAAAACCCTTTTGCTGCTTTTTGTGGCATCTCCTCTGTCATCAACTTCACGGATGGATCAGAATGAAGCGACCCATGTGCAGGTTCGAAAATCAAGGGGGATGTAAATGGGTGGGCAGCCAGGGGGTACACGAAATTACAATGTCAATCTGCAGAGGGTAAGTGTGTAACCCGTGTGTCCACAGGGGAGTTAAACCCTAGCCCACCCCCATGAATATGTGAATGCATTCTGTTCATAGGGGCTGCTAAATTTTTTTTTCCCTCCCTTTTGCCCCAACTTCTAAAATTTATGGAATGCGCAATGCATATTGGCATTTATCCAACATGTGATAATAATTTCATGTTTTCCATGATTTTCAGATCGCGAATTGATGGAAACGACTTTTAGGATACTGCATCCTGTGAATCGACAGCTGCTGCTCTATAACAGAATGGCAGCCTCAGAAAGGCCAGTAGCAGAAAACACTGACCTAGGATAAATGAAGATGATGAGACGTACATGCCTAGACTTGCCATTTGATACATTCGAGGCCTTCGAGGAATTTGATGATAACATCGGGGCAAATCCAGGAGAAAATTGGTCAGTTGCACGGCATTCTTCGGCAGCCCTTTTGACAATCTAACCAATGGCGGCTAATCATTGAAGGCTTTCTTTGCTTTTCTCAATGATAGGTCATGGCTTTTGGTACGTTACCGAATTGGCAGACTTGCTGACAAACCAAATCTCGGTATTTCAGATGGTCTGTTGTGAAAATTTGCTCTAAAAGTTCCCAACGCTGGCTCTGCTGTGTGGCCCAGCCTTGATAATATCATTTAATGACAACCAAGTAGGCTCTTCTTCCTCTCTTGTTTTGGCAAACCACAAACACATGCTGGAGTTCCATTTTTGACAAAAAATGCAAGGCTCACAAATTGCCTGTTTTCTGCAAATCTGACAGGGCAAATCAATTCTCATTCGACTGCGATCAACATCTGGGAAAGGATTCAGTTTTTGAGGCCCTAAGCAACGAAGTAGATTCCGTCCTTGCCTTTACAATTTTAGAAATTTTGTCTCTTTTATGCTAAGTAAAACCGGAACGGGAATGGGAAGTGAATGGTGTGTGAAGATGCTGGATACCCCACTTCATACGGCGAGTTGTCTGTTTTTTTGTGATTGGGACACTGTGCACCGGGGTTATCATCCTGGGATGAGTCTTGGCTGTCACCCCACCATTCCAAAAAGTTTTATTGTTTTTTCGGCTGGCTGTAATCATGCATGACTGTCCTTTTGCTCCGAAAAACAAATGCAAGCCCATACATTCATTTCTTTGTTGCTGACAAAACATTTTCCTCTTTCTGGTTAACTGATCTTCATTTGGGTCTTGACCCTTTCAATTACCTAACTCCCTTTTCAATTACCTAACTTTTCATTTCAGGCTTACATTTCCCTTTTCAGGTTACCTTTCTGTTCTTCCTCATTTTGGCCACATTTTATTTTTTCAGGCCATGCATAACTGCTCTTTCATTTCAGCTTGTGTCAAAAACTTATAGGCCCTACAAGATTGTTATGCAAGATGTCAGAACATAAAGCATTCCTACTCCCAACCTAGGATTGCCTTTCAGCTGACATAAACTTATTTTGTAAAAATGAGATGAAAGGTACCGAATCTAAGGGTGTGGTGAAAATGCTTTGTGTTCAAACATCTTGCACACATTTTCACATAAACCTATGCCGAGCCACTGGCCATTTTGCTGTTGGCGGCATGGATATGGCAAATTCTAAATGAACACAGCAACATAATTCCCCCCCACTGTTTACTCTGACTGAAATGTGAAGTTTTTCGTTGTTTTTCCTGATGAACTTTAAGGATACCCCTACGACGGCTCTGTATTCTCTTGTCACTGACTTGGTATTCTATAATCTGTTCTTTTTATTCTTGATTTTCATTTTCTTGCAGATCAATAGATTTTCTAAGGTTGGAGGCTCCAGCATGCCCATCATGGCATCAACAATCCTAAGAAAGCTGGTTACTGGCACGCTGCTGAAAAATTTGTGCTGGATGACATCCGAGAATGCTTTCAAAAGCACGAAATCCATGTCCATTATCATAGGTTTGTACAAATTTTCATTGGGCCTAAATTTGGCCACCGTTTACAATGCACCACAGCAATCATCACCAAAATCTGCATTTCTCATAATTGCTGCTCTTTTTTTGTGTTCTGCTTCCATGACAATTGTTTTAGCATACTATTAGGTACTCCACATTTAGCATGTTCGCTGCCAGGTTTTTAAGATATGCTGACAGTGGAAAGAAGCACATTCAATATATCTCTTTGGAAGAGATTCTGTGCAACAAAACAGATCAAGAACAACATGGCTGAAACAATGCTGTTGAAGAAAAAAAATGCTGAAACAATAATTTATTGTCGAAAAAATCAAAGTCCACTGTTCTGTGGTCAGTTATCCCAGGGTCGAATCTTCTTTTTGGTCTTCCCCACACACCATTATTCCAACACCCGTCCAACAAAGAGTAGAGTTGCATGCACAAATGCTGCAACTGGCTGACATGAGGTGGCAGTTGTGAGTAGATGACAACCATTTCAAATATTTTTTAGATTGCCTTGCGCAATTCTAAAAATATTTGAAATGGGTAATTCAATCTACTCACAACTGCCACCTCCACGCTTGTGTCAGGCCAGTTGCTCATTTGTGCATTCGGCAACTCTACTCTTGTTGGACGGGTGTTGGAATAATGGTGTGGTGGGGACAGACAAAGAAGATTCGACCCTGGGATAAATCTGACCACAGAACAGTGGACTTTGATTTTTTCGACAATAAATTATTGTTTCAGCATTTTTTTTTCTCTCAACAGCATTGTTTCAGCATTGTTGTTCTTTGATCTGTTTTGTTGCACAGAATCTCTTCCAAAGAGATATATTGAATGTGCTTCTTTCCACTGTCAGCATATCTTAAAAAACCTGGCAGCGAACATGCTAAATGGAGTACCTAATAGTATGCTAAAACATATTGTCATGGAAGCAGAACACAAAAAAAGAGCAGCAATTTATGAGAAATGCAGATTTTGGTGATTGCTGTGCATTTGTAAACGGTGGCCAAAATTTAGGCCACAATGAAAATTTGTACAAACCTATGATAATGGACATGGATTTCGTGCTTTTGAAAGCATTCTCGGATGTCATCCAGCACAAATTTTTCAGCAGCGTGCCAGTAACCAGCTTTCTTAGGATTGTTGATGCCATGATGGGCATGCTGGAGCCTCCAACCTTAGAAAATCTATTGATCTGCAAGAAAATGAAAATCAAGAATAAAAAGAACAGATTATAGAATACCAAGTCAGTGACAAGAGAATACAGATGCCGTAGGGGGTATCCTTAAAGTTCATCAGGAAAAACAACGAAAAACTTCACATTTCAGTCAGAGTAAACAGTGGGGGGGAATTATGTTGCTGTGTTCATTTAGAATTTGCCATATCCATGTCGCCAACAGCAAAATGGCCAGTGGCTCGGCATAGGTTATGTGAAAATATGTGCAAGATGTTTGAACACAAAGCATTTTCACCACACCCTTAGATTCGGTACCTTTCATCTCATTTTTACAAAATAAGTTAATGTCAGCTGAAAGGCAATCCTAGGGTGGGAGTAGGAATGCTTTATGTTCTGACATCTTGCATAACAATCTTGTACCTATAAGTTTTTGACACAAGCTGAAATGAAAGAGCAGTTATGCATGGCCTGAAAAAATAAAATGTGGCCAAAATGAGGAAGAACAGAAAGGTAACCTGAAAAGGGAAATGTAAGCCTGAAATGAAAATGAAAAGTTAGGTAATTGAAAAGGGAGTTAGGTAATTGAAAGGGTCAAGACCCAAATGAAGATCAGTTAACCCGAAAGAGGAAAATGTTTTGTCAGCAACAAAGAAATGAATGTATGGGCTTGCATTTGATTTTTCGGAGCAAAAGGACAGTCATGCATGATTACAGCCAGCCGAAAAACAATAAACTTTTTGGAATGGTGGGTGACAGCCAAGACTCATCCCAGGATGATACCCCGGTGCACAGTGTCCCAATCACAAAAAACAGACAACTCGCCGTATGAAGTGGGGTATCCAGCATCTTCACACACCATTCACTTCCCATTCCCGTTCCGGTTTTACTTAGCATAAAAGAGACAGAATTTCTAAAATTGTAAAGGCAAGGACGGAATCTACTTCGTTGCTTAGGGCCTCAAAAACTGAATCCTTTCCCAGATGTTGATCGCAGTCGAATGAGAATTGATTCTGCCCTGTCAGATTGCAGAAAATAGGCAATTTGTGAGCCTTGCATTTTTGTCAAAATGGAACTACAGCATGTGTTTGTGGTTTGCCAAAACTAGAGAGGAAGAGGAGCCTACTTGGTTGTCATTAAATGATATTATCAAGGCTGGCACACAGCAGAGCCAGCGTGGGAACTTTTCGAGCAAATTTAACAGACCACCTGAAATACCAAGATTTGGTTGCTCAGCAAGTCTGTCAATTCGGTACGTACCAAAAGCCATGACCTATCATTGAGAAAAGCAAAGAAAGCCTTCAATGGTTAGCCGGCATTGGTTAGATTGTTCAAAGGGGCACCAAAGAAGTTGCAACTCACCAATTTTCTCTTAAATCCAGCATTTGCCCCGATGTAATCGTCAAATTCCTTGAAGGCCTCGAATGTATCAAATGGCATGTCATGCATGTACGTCTCATCATCTTCATTTAGGTCAGTGTTTTCTGCTTCTGGCCTTTCTGAGGCTGCCTTTCTGTTATGGAGTAGCAGCAGCCGCCGATTCATACGGATGCAGTATCTTAAAGTCGTTTCCATCAATTCGCGATCTGAAAATTGTGGAAAACACGAAATTATTGTCAGGTGTCGGATAAATGCCAATATGCTGTGGCATTCCATAAATTTTGGAAGTTGGGGACACAAAGGGAGAAAACAAATTTAGCAGCACCTCTATGTAACAGACTGCATTCATCGATATTCATAGGGGGTGGGCTGAGGAGTTTACCTCCCCTGTGGACACACGGGTTCCACACTCACCCCGTGCAGATTGACAAAAATGCCTATTGACACATTGTAATTTCGTGTACCTACTGACTGCCCACCCATTTACATTACATCCCCCTTGATTTTCGATCCTGCAGATGTGTGGCTGCATTCTGATCCATTTGTGAAGGTGATGACAGAGGAGATAGTACAAAACCGCAGCAAAAGTTTTTTGGAAAATACGTACAGCATCAAATGTTAAATGATGCCAATAGTGATTGCTACAACCTTCATCGCCTATGCGACATTCGTAGATGTGCCTAAATCCGAATTAGTAATTCCACAGGGCCAAACATGCATGTGATCCCTCCAGTCAAATGGTGTCCCGTAGCCTTTGCCTTAACATGGCAACAAAATGGGCCTAACTCCCTGTCATTAGGCAGGTACCTACTCGATTAGCATGGAACTGGGAAACCAAGATTCTCGACCCAAAATCACTGAAACTGGTCTTAAAATAGCCTGTTAAAACTCAAACCTTCCACAGCACTGGGACACCCACCCTATTCTTTGTAAATCGAGCATTGCACCTTTTTACCACACTATGGCATCGTCCCAGTTCCCCAAAATCTAGGGGTCCAGCCTCAGATCTCCTACAGTGCAAAGGTCAGAGATATTTGCCTTCTTATTCTCTTCATTTTATCCCACCCCTGCCATTGACGTTTTTTTCATGTGCACATAGGTAGGTACCTATTAAAATGTTGGCACTCACAAGAAAACAAACATTCTTTACCAGTCTTTTTGTTCTTGCGGGGAAGATCGTCATTTCGTGGGATGTTTCCAGGGCCACGTCCAGATGTTTCAACTTCATCGCTGGTGAAAGCTGATGACTCCCAATCTTCAATCATTTCATCCAAACCTGGTTTAGATGATTGGTATCTTCCTGGCCCAACACTGCATTTTTTGGACATTTGGGTAGCTGGCAGCGAAGCAGAATTGCGTTCTTGCAATGCATACTGGCGTTTGATCTGCTCATTCCTGCTACCTGAAGATGAAAATCCTTCAGAACTGCGTTTTTGCAGTGAAGCATTTTGACTCGCCCCAAATGCAGCTGATGGACGTCTAGTAGGTTCCTCCCTGTCCTTCACACTCCTTTTTGCAGCATCAACGAACTTGAAACCTCTGCTTAGGTTTATGATTGTGCTCTTGGGTACTGGTGGTGCCTGCCTGGACTTTCTTCCCAATGGGCTGAACACTTTGGTGCTTGAAATTTGAACCTGGTTGCTGATTGTGAAAGATGAGGCCGGAGAGGCATTGAAGTCTACAGGTAGCAGAGGAAAAGGTGGAAGTTTTGCCATGCCTTTGACAGATGGCGCAGGATCAACTCTGCGATTCTTTGATGATTTTGAAGGGGGTGATGGACTGGAAGATAGACAACGCTTCATGCGCTCTGCCCGTGTGTTTTTTGAATGCTGTTCCGGATCTGTGGTGGCTTCCAAGTCACTGCGGTCTTCTCTGAGCCTTTCCTCCTTTCTCTTTGCTTCGTCGTAAGGACCTGGAAATAATTATAGGCACAAATTGTGGACACATTATTGTTTACCTCATGTCTCACATTTGCTTCCAGAAAATAAACAATTAATTCACCCCCAGCATTTTCCTGTATTTTTGTTTTTCTTGAGAAAACCAAAAATCCGAGAGTATGTGCAAGTCGCTGGGATAACATGTTTTCATCATTCCAACATGACTGGTTTTTAGAAAATTACCTTAATTGAGGAACTTCGGCAAAGTTTGAGTATGTAGGTAATGGGGAGTCTCAAGGTAAATCGGTGTAGGGTAACAGAAAAATTATTTTGTCGTCCATGTTTCACATTTGCTATTTGCACATGTCTTTAAAACGGTGATAATTGAGATTCAGCACTCGTAATGCAACAGCCTGGTTAATTTTTTGATCAGGCTACAATGACCTTTCCATTTGCCAGTTCATTCCACTTGCTGGTTTACCGTTTGCCTCAACACGTGTTGGCCAGTTCGATACAACCCCATGGATGTTTTGGGATATAATGGAACCATATACCATTGATTTCATCTGGGGCACTGATTGCCTTATTCTGTTGCAAAAACAAAGCGTTAAATCTACTGGGCTCTCTGTATTATAAATGGGTTTAAGTGCAGGAAACTTTCCAGTTTTGGCACAATAAGATACCACCAGAAATGTAAATTATGCGTCAACAGCTTTTTGTGGTTGTTGGATTTGCATTGAACCAAACTAGATTACGAGTCCATTTCACTGTTCGAAACTGCCACAGGCCATGGCCCCAGACCCGTAAAAGACTGACGGACCTGCAAAGGAGGACTAAAGGCAGTCCCGTCATGCCTGCAAACATGCAAGAAAAAAGATTATGAACCGGATAAAGAACAAAAACTAATTTTCCCGTAAAAGACTGACGGACCTGCAAAGGAGGACTAAAGGCAGTCCCGTCATGCCTGCAAACATGCAAGAAAAAAGATTATGAACTGGATAAAGAACAAAAACAAATTTTCTAAGCTATTGTTTCAAGTGATTTCTCTCTGTAATGAAATCACGGTTCTGTTCAAATATAGGTAGGTACCTGCCAAAGTTCTTCCATTGTCTGTTGGCAGCAGTCAGTCCAGACGGCAGACAGATGTTTTTTCAATTGTGGGACTGTGGTTCAAGGCAATCATAATGCACATTATTCCTTGCTTTATCCCAAGCTTAATTTTTTCTGTTTTGTTTGCATACGTTGAGACACAGAAGAATGAAAGTGGACAATGAAAGTGTTACAAATCGTGGATTGGGATCAAGAGTTTGGGAATTTGGATGGAGCATTTTGGTAACAACAACCCAGGTACTACCTAGCTACACTGGTAGGTAATTTCAGACCCACACTTCACTCCAAAAATGAGATCGACAACTTTTAGAAAGAGAACAATTGGGGAAAATAGCATAAACCTGGAGAATTCCTGTGGGCCAACAATGTACCACATGCAGGTTGGGCTGCTGAAATACGCCAATGCATTTGAATTTTGGAGAAAGCAAAGAAGGACGAATTATAAAAAATCGGTAACTCACCAGCTTCTGCTCTTATTTCGAACTTTTGCTTTTTCCATGAATCGTAAGGCCCCGTCATGTTACGGATATGTGTTGAAGAGCCCGTGCTGGGCCACAAAATCACAGTCCATTTTCCTTGTGCTGTCTCATTTTGAAGTTGCCATTTCCTCAAAATGACACCAACGGTGTCATTTTCAAAAATGCCAATTAAATAAGGTAGGTCTACACCTGATGCCATTTTAAACTGGTTTTCTAAATTTATGTAAAAAAGAAAACATACAGAACAGAAAGAGCAAATTTATATACAGGAACCTTTTGGTTGTGAGGGGGGCGGAAGTAACTTGTTTGTGATCGAATTACGTGTCAACATACTTTGTAACTTTGCGTAACGTATGATGAGGGGGGATATTTTCACAAGAAAGTGGTTTAGGGACCATGGTTCACAATTTCCATTGAATTTCCAGTTGCTGCACTGACGAGGATGCAAAACACTGCATGCGAGCACCTGACGATGAGGGCATGATGTCCTGGAAAGATTGTGCAGCAAACAAAATTCAACGGATATCAACATCAACCAAAAATGGTACCTAAACCACTTTTTTGTGAAAATGAAAAACGTTGAGCTCTGCAACAGCCCAAGGGGAAGAGAAATCAAAATTTGTGATCTGTGGAAGATTTAGACAAAGGCAACAAGCCACATGTTGTTCACAAAGGAAATATTGTTGATCACACTAGAATGCAAAAACTTGCAAAGTTGTTGCAAACAAAAATGTCATTCATCCTGTATAATCCAGATACCTACCTGCATACAGGACAGCCCAAAAGTTTTTGGCCGCAGGAAAAACACAAATTTGCTGTTTTTATCATATTGTGTGATCTGGCACTTTTTCTGGCTCATATCTATGGACGTCAAGACTTCAATCGGAAATTTTAGCACAGAATAAAGTGGTGACATCCGTGGGAGCTAGAAAAAGTCACAAATCACGAAATATGATAAATACAGCTAGGTATCCTACCTAATTTAATTTTCTGATATGGTCAAGGCATCCCCATGCACATGTTGTTTCGATTTGGTGAGTCTTGACGTCCATGTTTAAAGCAAGAAAAAGTTTCATATCACAAAATTTGATAAAAACAGCATCAGTCTTTTTTTACTTTTAAAAATGACTCTGGACTTTTTTGTGTCCAACGAACACATCGGCGGAGGGACTCCGTCCCGTTATATACCTACCTACAAAAACAGGTACCCAACTATCAAATAGAGGACCCAAAAAAACCCAATTCGAATGAAATGTGACACTCGAATAGAATCGAATTGGAATATTGGTTCCAATCTGAAAATATCGAATTCGAAATTTTTTCTGAGATTAGGTTGGGCCTGTCCGGCCCTATTGTGTGTGGCTGACGCATCTGAAACTCGGAGGAAGGATGATTTGTTTTTCTCTTTGCTCTGCCATGGCCTGGAAATCAAAGAATGATGAAGCAACCATTCAACGCCGAAAAACTTTCATGGGCCAAAACTATAGGGGTGTGTGATTCCATGTCGATTCCAAAAAACTCGATTCCGATTCCAATTCTCGATTCTGGGGCCATCTCGATTCCGGGTCCGGGGGCTATCTCGATTCCGATTCTGGAAATCGATTCCAGAGAATCGCACACCTGGAGGAATGCTGTTCACCAATATGGGATGGGATTGCAACCAAATGGCAATCGATGCCACAAAACGGTGGTCCCTGAAAACCGGACAGCCGGACAGGACTGCCGGACCGACCCGGACGGGTTAGGTTAGGTTAGATCAGGTTAGGATAGTCCTATCCTAACCTAATCTAACCTAACCTGTCCAGGTCGGTCCGGCGATCCTTTCTGCCTGTCCGGCAGTCCTGTCCGGCTGTCCGGTTTTCAGGGACCACCCCACAAAACTGCAATCGCACACCCAGGGGGTGTGTTTTGAGATTCCTAACAAAAAAACTGGATACCTACCTATCGGCAGGTGTTTCGATTCTGATTCCAAGTCTCGATTCCGAGGCCCAATTCCAAATCTCCCTTCCGATTCCGGGACTCTCTCGATTCCGACTCCTGAAATCTGCGCTCGATTCCGATTCTGCACACCCCCAACCAAAATGTACCAGGGAGGCCTTCCTCCCAAAAAAAACAAACAAAACTGAAAAATCGGGCTAAAGTG
>JASGXE010014959.1:0-11199 GCA_030068105.1 Sinentomon sp. SZTP_YWyxl
CCCACCCACCTGCGATGTTGACAAATCCCCAGCCCAACCCAACTGTTGTCGCGAGAAATTTAATAGGCAATGGCCAATGACCCTGCGAATTTATTGACAAATCATCGACTTATCCTGACTTTTATTGTGAATAGCAGCCAGCTGCAACTGTATAAATTCTCAACCCACCCTGTTTATTTGTCATTGCAGTGATTGCTGCAAAGACAAAAAATCAGGGTGGGTTGAGAATTTGACAGAAAATTCGCAGGGGTTGCTTATTTGTCGGGACAAAATATCAGGGTGGGTTGAGAATTTGACAACTTTGTCGCAGAGGGTTGCGTATTTGTCAGCATATGGCCGTAGCAGACAGTGGCGGCTCGTCCGGTGAGGCAAGTGAGGCTGAGCCTCATTGCTTATTTTGGAAGTTTAATAACTGAATTCAAGAAAGACGTTCTTCATTATTGTGTTTATGAATCCAAAAACAGTCAAATAAATCTTCTTTTTTCTGTATTATTTTTGTGCATGCAAATTCCAGCACAAAACTCGTAAATTTTGCAAGTCTTCCCATCGCTTGATTCAAATGGCATCTGCTCGACCTTTATCGCGTTTGATTTTCGAGAAAGAACCTGTACAGCCAAATCCATGCTTCGCGGTACCATTCTTTGCTCAAACAAATCACACTGGTGAGGTTGGATCTGGCCTCTGGATTCTTCTGACCTCACTCGCTCGAATTGTTGAATGTGAGCGTCATGTGAGCGTCTGGGGAGCGGTCCACGCACGCATTGTTGCTCCCAAATGCAGCCCAGTGAGGCTCGTTTGAATTTGCCTCACCAAGGGAAAAAGATGCTTCCTCTTTGTAGATACTGTTCCAGAGCAGGTTCGTAACCAGTGAGATAGGAAAATGAATTGCCAACAACTCCGCAAAGGGCAAAGTCAACGTCCTTCTTGCGGAGGCCTCTGGACTCCCTTGAGTATGGCAATCCAGGCTAACGCACAGATCTAAAAAAGTTCTCGTATTTGCGGATTCAAATCCTGTACTTTTGACTTTGTGAAATTGTTGATTTTTCGTTGTTTCGCAGAAAGTTTCCATCGATTTTGAATATTTTGGGCTTTGAAGACTCGGGAGAAAACAAGGGTTTCTTGATGCTATCTAAAGCATATTCCAAAATGTTTTCTGACATGCGTGCAATTCCGTGGGAAATTAACCTTTGTGTGGGAAAGAGTGGAATATTCTTCATTGGCTTCGATGGAGTTTGGCTAATATCTCGGACTCAAAGATGAGTATGCTCTTGCAGACTTTACTTTAGAGCATGAATTAAACATTTTGCGGATATTTGCAGATGACCCTGCTTTTAAAATGCAGGCAAACATGTTTGAAAATCGCAATTTGGGAGCAGGCTGCCAATTTCACAGGGAGAATTTGTGCGGAATAAAAAGCTGCCAATTTTGTTTTTTCATGAAATGTTTGAAATGAGTGAAACTGATTTGAAATGAACGGATGTGAAATGAGTTTTTCTACTCATTTTTTCAATTAGTAGGTATAATTCGAGAAGGCTATCGCAGGTGAATTCGAGGTGTGGTCCTCAAAAACAAAAATGTTTGGCCTCTTTTTTTTCCATTTCGGGCCCAGAGACCCCACCTGCAACAATTGAATGTCAGGGATGCTGTACCCCTGCTTGTCCCATTTGCAAGGGACAATCGTGTATTTGATGCTCAGAATTTCACATACGTGGCGGGAAAACTTGCGTCAGGTGGAAAATCTCCAAGGGTATCATAAAAAATGTGGAAAAAATGGATGATTTCTTTGAGATGCTTTAGATGGACCTTCACGACCGAGCAGAAAAAGGAGAATATTCATGTCTTCAGAACGTTTGGCCTTCATCTGCAATTCCGAGGATTTGCATATGCAGTGCAACAGCAGACCAAATGTTCTAAAATGCCCGCCTGGGCAGGCAAGATGGAACATGCTGTACCATTTTGCCCGACAACAAATATACAGTGTAGCCCAAAAGTCTTTGGCCATCGGAAAAATGAAATTTTGCTTTTTTATCGCATTCAGTGACCTAAAACGTTTTCTAGCTATAACCACGTCTCTCTACACTGTAATTGGAACTACATGTGCACATTTGCTCTTTTGCTTCTTGCTTACCATCTTTGCACACCTGTCAAATCGGCTGCATTGCATGTTTGATGCTTTTTTGAAATGACCACAAAAATCAAAAATGTGCAGGGCATTTTTCAAAAAATCAGTCAAGCACCTAAAAACGAACCAAAGTTTGAAGCCAAAGTGGAAAAAGTCGTTTTAAATGCAAGTTTCGGTGCAATTCTCTTTATTTATTGGGCGCCCTTCGTAAGTGGTTTGAAATCAATATCGATTGTGAAAATTTTATGCTTGGGCACAAAATATGTCACCATAAATGACTGCCAAGGTTCTGCACGAAATCTCAACAACTGCGATGATTGATTTTCTTCCATGAACAGCAATGGGCAAATGACAGGTGATGTATGTGAACAAGATAAGATACTCCAGATTGCTGTGACCTTGGGGGTCTCAACAACATGCTGAACTCATGAGAATTACACCCCATTGAAAAGATGCTGAATTACTGATGAGTTTAACATACAGAATACCATCTTTCAGATGTTATGGAACTGATCAAAAGGCAGCTTCTCCTTATTTCGGCCTGCAAAATTCATCGTCTTTGCCACATCATTAGACACCTGTTGAGCTATGACAGCAAATATTGCTCCACGTACTGTCTATTCACTGACAACGCAATGCTTTGAAACATGAAATAAAAATCATGGGGTTTATGCTTAAGTAAACAAAACTGGCATAAAAACAGCAAATTTTGAAGGAAACTGGTGGCAAATTTCGAAGAAAACTGGTAACTGTTGGATTTGGCAAATTTCGAAGGAAACTGGTACTGTTGGATTGAAGCAAATTGCAGACTCCAGAAAATTATGATGAGAATGTTGCAAAACTGAAGAAATGGAAACGAAGAAAAAGAAAAAAGAAGTGTAAACATGTGGCCAGCAGCAATGTATGATTTGAATATCAAAGGCCCATTAATCTCGGCCACCTTCAAAGGGCACAGGCAACCGCATCATTGACAAATCAGAGAGGTACCCTAAGAGATATGCTCTAGATTTTGCCTTTGTGGTCGAGTGGTTTAGCACGTCAGTCGAGGATTGTGGGCTCGGAACTGCTAAATCGGCAGCTTTTGTATGGGTGCTGTTGACTCGGATTACAAGGCAAGAAAGATGGCTGTCGTATAACAGTCATCCGTCCTTTGGATGGGCCATTTTAGGAGGTCCCAGTGCAGATTGGAACACCCAGCTCCAGGTCCAAGTAGAGGCCTTGCAGGTAAAAAAAAAACGGAGAATCCACAAGCTGTCCACTTTACTGTTAATAACAAGACAAGAGTTCTTGCCACAAGTCCTCAGCTTGTTTGCAGGAGGACAAAAGAAAATAACGATGAAGAGTCCAGGGTAGTGGCTGACAAAATAGGACTGCAACTTGTTGAATTATGGGCCAAAAATGTAACGATTATGTGTACCATCAAATGACGTGACTTTGGACGGTGGATTGACTTTGGCCACTTCTTGTTTTTTTCTCCACTGTTCACATTTTTCCACGAAATCATGTGATTTTTAGACGCATCTACCGAATTACAACGGATAGATGCATCAAAAAATCACATGATTTCGGGGAAATTGCAATCATTGCAGACAATAAAAATAAAAAGTGGCCATAGTCACCCCATTTGTGGTACAGCTTGATGTGGCTGTGAAGATATGGCCAACAGGCATCATCACAGCTGAGAAAAACACTGGGTTATTCCCAGTGCACTTTCTCAAAAAAGGGCACCTGCAAAAATTGCAGGGCACTTTGTCCTACAAGGAGGGCACTTAGTCCGTCAGGGTGGGCACTTCACCCATCGAACAGGGTACGAAAATTTTTGATCCCATTGGGCTTCTGGGAGGTCTGTGGGAACGCAAAGAGTTCAGGGCATGTGGGAGCTGCGCTCCCACACCCTATAGGGCGGGCAGGAGCGCACGCTCCCAGAGCTCCCATGGACTTTGAGCACTGGTTATTCCTGTGTTTCAAAAAATGGACTGTTGCATTGCCAGGTGCTGACTTCCAGTTACCAATTATAAAAATGCACCAAAACTTTACACTCACTGACATTCACCAGCTGTAGTGATCTAAGAGGAGTCATGAGCATAAAGAGCACAGCTTGTCCAATGAGAATGAACAATTCAGTTTCAAATTTCTATTTTCCGGTGTTATCCTACTCAAAATCATGAGCTTGTAGGATCACATCACCATCTTCGGAATCTGAACCGCTTTCCAAGGGAAATTCCCGATTTCCCATATCACCATCACTTTCACTGCTTTCACTGTCGAACTCATCTGATTCGGCATTGGTCACCAAGTCATCGCTTTCACCATTTGGGGGAAACACTGCACTTTCAATATCTTCATCAGACAGAAACTTCCTCGGACGTTTCTTTAGCGATTGAGCCATCTCCTTCTTACTGCGAAGACACAAAATGGCTTGTCCAGCTTCCTCAAAGTTGCTTGAATTTGGCCAAAGCAGATTTCAACTTTTGTCCAAAGACTGGATCAAACTCGGGAGCAAACTGGCATGAGCTGAAGTGGAGAATTTTTTATTTCCGCAATCTGCACTCCAGCATGTTGACCCTAATGGGGCGTTGAACTACCCCTCGCAGACAGTGAAGCAGGGAAATAGTGTGATAATTATGTGTTGCTCGTGGTCAAATTGGAGATTCGATGATCTCAGCATTTGATGGGAAAATTTCTTCATTGCACCAATTTTATTTGTGGACAGCCGGATAGTACGCGTGCATGGCCTTTGCCCGCTGGAAGTCAATAACTTCACCTGAATGAATGAGCCCATATGCATGTAAATTTTGTTGTTTTTCTTTTACGTGTGATCACATGTCAAGGACTTTGGGGAAAGATCAATAAACTGTCATGGGCTGCAAGTTTATGGTCTGAGTGTTTCTTCGATACAGAATTTGCATTTTTTTAAATAATTAGCATACATATGTGGCCGGCCAACTGTCTGGCACACACATTTCTGTTGGTGAGCAAAAAAGATTAAATGACGTATCTGAAAATATGCACGCATTTTCCTACTGAGTATTTGCATGGAAGGCTAAAAAACCAGGTTCCACAAAAATTCTTCACACACAAGGGAAATTACAAAGGTCTATCAAAAACTTTTTCCTCCGAGCCTTCCGATTTCAGCAAGGCTTGCTATTTTACACGCACAGGAATATCGTGATGTATGTATTGCGGGCCACGTTGTCACTGATTCGCCTGAATTGGATAGAAATTCCTGTTCGAAGAATTTTGGCGGCTCGCATTTTTCTGCATGCAGTTTCTCATTTCTTTCAATGCAATTCGAGTTGTTAAAAAGTGCCATCGATTTCAGGAGTTCATGTGGAAAAGAGGGGGCAACTATTTTAACAAACCGCCTTTATCTCACCCACAGAAGGAATTTCGGGTTGTGTCATTTATAAGGGGGGGGACACTATTGCACGGTCACAGGGAAACATTTTTACAAAAAAGCTGTACTTGCTATGCAATTGTGTCCCCCCTTTGGCTTCTGCAGACGGTACCGACAGGGTGTGCTTTTTCTCTGTGTGCAATTGTGTTCTCCTCAAACGGTTTTCTTTTGCATTTTCGTTGCTATACTGCCTGCATTATTTTTTCTTATTCTGTATCTGTAATTGCGGGCTGAGCAAATCATGGGGTTTAGTCGCTTAATAAGAGATCACGCAGGGAGATCAGGTCAGGTTAGGTCAGATTGGATTAGATTAGGTCCAGGTTGTTTCAAGTAAAGGTACACTGCACAGAGAACCCTAACCTGACCTAACCTAACCTGACCGTACCCGACCTAACCTAACCTAACTTAACCTAGCCTAACCTAGCCTAATCTAACCTTACGACCTAACTGAACCTAACCCAACTTAACTTAATCTATGCAAAGCTCCTAACCAACATCCCAACCGACTATCCACCCTCCAGAGAAATAAGGCACACCCTGTGCCGTATGCTGGTGCCAAAGGGGGGATACAATTGCACGGCTAAGGGTACAGTTTTTTTCTGAAAATGTTTCCCTGTTGCCGTGCAATTGTGTCCCCCCCGTATAAATGACTTTACCCGGAATTTCAGTATGGCTTATGGAAGGGCGATACAATTTCAACAGGGCCTGACACAGCTTCACGACTTGCATGTATGTCGAGATATTTTGCGGTCATGATTTTTTTCGGCAAATGTTGCAGTTGATTCTTCCAGACTACAGTAATTAGATCATTGATCCGAAGGACTGATGGCGGGCAAACTGTGCAAATGCGTTTTTGAACAAATGATTTAATCTGAAATATTATGTGTTCTGATTTTTGCAGAGTTGGAATAAAACAGATGCCTTTCCGGTGTATGGTCTGAATACTGGCCAAATGTATTCCAAATTTGTGTGCCGTTCTCCTTTTGTTGTTCTTATTATTATTTATTTGCCTCACTGGCAGCGGAGAGATCAATGCGGGGGTAATGCAAACTCCGAGCTGCGAGGTAAATTTTTTCCATTGGAGCAGATGGCAAAAATTTACCTCGCAGCTCGGAGTTAGCGTTACCCCCGTGATGATCTCTCCGCCGTGGGAGTCCTGTAATTATTCAATAAAAAGTATTGTGTTTCTGATCTGCATTCTGGTGGCTTCTACTGTCCAACTTGGCAGGGTTGATGCAACCTTTTTTTTATTTATCATGGGCCACTTTTATGACATATCACTTGTCATCCATGAAGAACTGGCTCTTCATATTCCCTTCTCGAAAAGAAAGCACTGCGCCAGTGTTCCTTTTACCTGTTATTTTATTGAGGGTGGTTTTATGGTTCCAAGAGTTCACGGTCAGGGATGCCGCAAGAAAATGTTTCTCAAGGGAAGACCCTCTTGCGCTGATCTTATTGATCAGCGCAAGAGTCATTCTTTAGGGTAAAACATCAACATTGCCATTATGAGCTGACAGCCATACGGCCGGTGGCTCGGCATTAACCTTGTTGCACACCTTGAGCTCGCAAGGAGAACAATGCCCCATAATCGTAGCCCAACTCCACTTTCCATTCAACTGAATCAGCTCAGATCAGTTTTACCGCCAAATACCAACCTGCATGTAATCCCGAAGAAAGCATGCGCTGCAGAGCGGAGACGTGAGTCTGGTGATAAGTGGTTTCTATGTGTAACATGCCAGGCCTCTGTTGGACCTGCAGCTAGGTGTTCTTTATTGTGCACAGTGTGATGCTGCACACGGGACCCCCTTCTTGACGTCCATCCGAAGGCCGACAGGTCGTGCCACGACAAACTGCTTCCTTGACACATGATTTGCTTCCTTGACACATGATTTGCTATTAACGCCTGGTCCTTCGGGTCCCAAGCAGCGTTGCCACAAGTGATTTTACAGTGGTTTTTTATTGTTTTTTTTTTCCTTCAGATTTGAAAAACGTGTTTTTTTCATGTATTTTTTCTGTCAAAAATGAATGAATGAATGAATCGCTTATTTTCGGGGTTGCCTCCTTATCAAATAAATCAAACAGATCAAATCAAATAAATGCAATTTCAACAAGGCAAAAATATGACAGAAACACATCAATTACGAAATGCACATTGAGCAGCAAAAAAACATGAAAAATAAAGAATAAAACCAGCGATTATGAATCAAGAGAAATGAACTAATAGACGGTGCTGGAGAATTGGTACACTTAAAGGGAGATTGAATGTGGACACCGGCAACTGATTCCACTCAGCTATGGTTCTCGACAAAAAAGAAAACTTCCCAACGTCCTTTTAAAATTAAGTAAACCTGATTTTATAAATATGGTCTCGACGAGAATAAAAATGTGGCTGCTTTACATAGTCCAAAAGCTCACCCCATCCTCCAACATTAGATACTATCAAAAATAGTGCAAGCAACCTGGCCACTTTTCTGCGGTTTGCTAAGGATGACCAACCAAGGGAGATCATCATTTGAGTGACACTACTCGTACGCCCGTAATCCCCCATAACAAACCTCGCAGCACGGCGCTGGACTGCCTCCAATATGTGGCAATTTGTTGAGAGAAATGGATCCCATGCAGGGGATGCATATTCCATAATTGGCAGAACAAGGCTTTTGTATGCAAGATCACGGATTTTACGTGGACATTTCTTGTAATTCCGTTTTATAAAGTAAAGAGCTGAATTTGCCTTTGCTGCAACACGAGACAGATGAGACTGCCAGTTAAGTTTGCTTTCAAGAACAACACCGAGATAGGTTATCTCAGAGCGTTTAGCCAGAGGGTGGCCACACAGGGAATACGGATAACTCATTTG
This sequence comes from Sinentomon sp. SZTP_YWyxl, assembly GCA_030068105.1. Lineage (NCBI taxonomy): Eukaryota > Metazoa > Arthropoda > Protura > Sinentomata > Sinentomidae > Sinentomon > Sinentomon sp. SZTP_YWyxl. The sequence continues at coordinate 8,377 of JASGXE010014959.1, forward strand.
GGATCGTTTTGTAGCCAAAGGTAATAGAATTACATTTCCCTACGCTTACTTCCATACTCGAATTGGTGCACCATGTGGAGAACATATTAAGGTCCGCCTGCAAAGCTAAACAATCTGAAATGCTGTCAACTTTGGCATACAATAAACAGTCGTCCGCAAAAATTTTAATTTTACATTTTAAAAGGCCAGGCAAGTCATTAATGAAGATGATAAATAAAAGGGGTCCCAGAATGCTTCCTTGTGGGCAGGGATGGGTACGTATTATACGTCACGTCATATACGGTATATTTATACGTTTTATACGTGGTATAATACGCACGTATAAAACCCCAGTATAATACGTACGTATAAAACGTATAAAACCTAAAACAACGTGGCACATCATTTTGGGGTGCATTTTTCCCACGATATCATTTTTAGCAATGTCAGGTTGATTGAATGAAATGTTTTCCAGAAATCACCAAATTTAGACTGGCTAATTCAAGATTGATTTCACAATACTCTTGGGTGATTGGGTGATTCATACAAGCAGGTAGGTACCTCTTGTGATTTATGGGTCTTCCCCGAAACTTTTCTTTTCTTCTTTCTTTTTTTAAGGCCTCAGAATGCAGCTTCCATGTAGCCTACTACAGCCAGCAGGGGCTGGGTCATCATTGGCCACACACATCTGAGAAATTTATTATTAAGGAAAATTACAAAAAATGCAGCAAACAAGAATATTAGCAAAAAGGTGCTGCTACAAAGAAGCCACATGGTCCTAAATTCATCCTCAGGAGCAGCGGGCAACAGAGTTAGTTTAATCTGCTCCGGAGGTGGAACCTATAACCAATGACATGAGGGAAGCAAACATCAGAAACAGGGAGTACTTTGCTAACTAGAAAATATCGAACCTTGAGAAAATCTCTCTGTCTAGGGAAGCTACTTTGACTGTCCAATGACAATAAGTGGCCAGGTAATTTGTGCCAGGTAAAATTTTTTATTATGCAGGTGGCAGGAATTGAAGCACCAGATTTGAATCAAATATGCCCGAGGTGTCAGATTTTGACATCGGCCAAAAAGAGGATCTTTAATTTCTACAGCATAAAAATTTTACATTAGCAATTTTTACATGTTGGGTATATTAATTTCGCCGCAACTGTTCAAGCAGATACAAGTAATTCAGACTAAACCACTTTCCACACATTGGCCTACCTACATTTTATTTGCGTTCTCCAGTGGTATTGCTCTGGCCTGACATTGCAATTTTCAAACTGTTTGGACAAAAAAAGAAATGCTGCTAAAATGATTTGAGACACCCTGTAGAAAAGATACACACCTCACGATATGTACACCTCAGGTTTACACAGGCCTACCTTGTACAGCCACTTACGAGTGCAGTGGGAGAAACATTAATGTACCCATACATGGGTTTTTCCCATTCAACTGTTGCCTCCTAAACTTGTGTTTCATTCTTCGGCATGCAGGCGGTAGGCATGCAGGCAGTGGGCATGCAGGCGGTAGAAATTGAAGCACCAGATTGCAACCAAGCTTTCTGGAGGTGTCAGATGTTGGCCTTGGTTCTTAAAGAGGATCTTTAATTTCCACAGCATAGATTTTTCACTGAAATCTGAACAGTCACAATTTTTTCCATGTATGACTGTATGAGTACATTGTTGTTTCTTCCAGTGAACATACAAAGAGGTATGATAGGTACCTGTTTGTATGTCAAGTGGGCCCAATAGAATTTGAGCCTACTTGAATAAAAACTTGAGAATAATTTGTGTCTGGAAATTAAAACGAAGTAGAAGGTTGAGGCATGGGCCTAGCAGACTTGAAAATTTGAGTTTTTTTTAAAGTCCACGTGTTTTGATTCTTGCTGCTAACTTGGAACAACAAAATCAAAAAAAAAAAAGAAAAGTCCGAAAACAACATGCCGTGGTGGTTTATCCAATAAATATCCTTCTGAGGAGCAGAAAAATAACTTATGTTTCTGAGTTCACTCCTAGTAGTTGGACTTGGAAGCATTCTTTGTGAAGTTAGTCTGGGGAACTGTCCCTTTTTCCAAAAAGATTGTTTTTGCATGAACCACTGCCTTTTGCTGAGTGGTTTGATACCCCACATGCCCTGTAAGGTTTTATACGTTTTCTACAACGTATTATACGTGCGTATAATACGTCACGTATTATACGTATAATACGTCACGTATTATATATATTTTCTACGTTTACCCATCCCTGCTTGTGGGACACCAGAAGTCACCGGGATAGGATTTGACACGTACCCATCTATCCTCACGGATTGCACCCTACTTGTAAGGTATCCCCGAATCCAGGTTACAATTATCGGGTCAAGTTGCAGAAAGGCCAATTTGTGTATAAGCAAATTGTGATCAACTTTATCAAAGGCTTTTGCCAGGTCAATGGCCACAGCATCAACTTGGGATCCTGAATCCAACACTGAAGAAACTTCCTGCACAAAAGCCGCAAGCTGGGTCGTGCACGAATAGTCGGACCTAAACCCATGTTGAGCAGGTGAAAGCACTTTCCTATTTTCAAGAAATTCCCGAATATGTGCTGCTATGAGAAATTCAAGGATTTTTGAACATGTGCTCAGGAGACTGATTGGCCGATAATTTGATGGGTCTGATTTTTTACCTTTCTTAAAGACAGGCACGACAAGGGACCTCTTCCAAGCAGTTGGAATATCACCCATCTCCAAGCATGCGCGGAAAAATCAACAAAAACTTGCTGAACACAGACGGTAACAGCTTTAGTAATCGAGCTGTAATAAAGTCCTCTCCTTCAGAAATTTTCGATTTCATCTTGTGAATACGATTAATAATAG
>JASGXE010014960.1:0-11112 GCA_030068105.1 Sinentomon sp. SZTP_YWyxl
CCGGACAGCGCTCACGCCGCGTGACTGACACAAGGCGAACCATTCCCCCGTTGTTGTGCACTGGAAAGGGGAAGTTCTCATCTCTATTTCATTTAATTCTCATCTCTATTTCATTTAATTCACTTTCTTGCATCTCTTATTTCTTTCTTGTATTTCTTTATGTCATCTTTATTTCTTTTCTTTTTATTCTTTTTAAAAGCTGCCTCTTTTGAAGTTGCTTTGCTTCCTTCCTTCATCCTTTTTTCTCTTTCTTTTTTCCTCCTGTTTTAGATAATAAACGTATGTCAAGGTGAGCAGTTGGATGAACTGTTGTAAGGTATGTCTGATGAACTCAGGAGATGTCACGGGATGAAGGACGAAGGAGGTGTAGATTAATGACGAATGTGAAGGTGAACAGTTGGACGAACAACTGTGGTGAGGGATGTCTGACGAGCTCGGGTGATGACACTGAATGGATGATGAAGGAGGTGTAATGACGATGCCTAGCCCGGGAGATGATTGATCTGACGCTGAGCAAATGATGAAGGATTTAGCCAAAATTCAAAGCTAAGTTTTTCTGTTTCGCTTTCATTCATTTTTGTCTTTAGGTAGGTAGGTAGGCCTGACTTAAACTTATCTTAGATTCCAGGGGAAGAGGAGCTTTGAACATGTTTGTGAAGGAGCAGTCTCGTTCGCATCTTTTGATGTTTTGCTGTGTGGTTCAAGTTTGAGTTGGGCTAGATAGTGGTTAGGTATTTCTATAATGTAGGTATGTAATTTTGTGTTGCGCTGGGGTTTTGTGAAATGAGTGAAAGATGTTTTTCTTCAATTGTTTTGTCTTTTTAGTCGAAAGTAAATTTTAGGTTGTGGGTTTTTGCCGAAAAGAAGGCATCATACCTTACGTCTTGTCTTGTCTTGTTGACAGAGTTTCACCATTTGACGACACGACTTCCGTGGAACACTTCGATTTTTTCCCCGTGCTGACGTTTCCTGAAGATTGAACTGGATCACAGCCCGAAATCGATTGAAACAGAGTGTTGGACCCTCTTCAACTCCAGTTTCGTGGCCGAATAAGGATAAAGTACCTGACGCAAGTCACATTTCCTTGTGCAAACAATCGGCCTCAAAGAGTTTACACAATTCCAGCACTGGGAGATGCCGACGATTGAAAACAAGTGAAAATGACTTTGTTTTGTGAAAAGCTCAAGCAAAGTCACCCAAAACAGGAAGGAAGTCACATCACGTTGTGATATTTTTTGCATTTTAGTCACCTCACGGTGTGATATTTTTTTGCATTTTATTCACCTCACGGTGTGATATTTTTTGCATTTTATTTACCGCACGGTGTGATAATTTTTGCATTTAGTCACCACATGATGTGATATTTTTTGCATTTTAGTCACCTCACGGTGTTATATTTTTTGCATTTTAGTCACCCCACGGTGTGATATTTATTTTGCATTTTAGTCACCTCATGGTGTGATATTTTTTGCATTTTAGTCACCTCACGGTGAGATATTTTTTGGATTGCAGTCACCTCACGGGTGTGATATTTTTGCACTTTGGTCACCTCATGGTGTGACATTTTTTGCACATAAGTCACCTCATGGTGTAATATTTTTTGCATTTTAGTCATCTCATGGTGTGATGTTTTTTGCATTTTGGTCACATCATGGTGTGATATTTTTTTCCATTTTGGTCACATCATGGTGTTCAGTTCAGTTCAGTTATCCGCCCGAACTCGAGTCCACAAGCGGGCCTATTATTCTAAGAACTGACGGGCCCAACACTGGCACCACACGAACCACCCTGCTATACGACGCAATTGTGGGGCGCCTTGCATTTTGGTCACATCATGGTGTTATATTATTTTTACATTTTTGTCTCTCATGGTGTAATATTTTTTGCATTTTGGTCACATCATGATGTGATATTTTTTGTATTTTAGTCACATCATGGTGTAATATTTTTTGTAATATTGGTTCGCATCTTTGTCCATTGCCCCGATCGCCAGGTGCGGAATGGCTGCGGGTTTTGTTCTTGGGTTTATTGTTGCCACTTTATTTTTCCAATTCCATTACTCGCCCGGCAGTCGCAGTGCGCAGAGCCCCTGCTTTGGTTTCAATGTTTTTTGTATTTATTTCAAACAAATCTTGTCCGAAAAGTTGTTAAAAATTCTTGCTGCCGTCCCATGGTCTGCCTTGCCGTCCCAACTGCTGCCTGCCATCCCTGCAACCTAGTTGCAAGGTTGCTCCTTCTTTTGCAGCCCTGCCTACCGGGGGCTCTGCCCCTGGGAATCTCAACCCTGCTGGGGCTCCATCCGGACCCTGACTACTAGGGGCTTCAGCCCTTCCCAGCTCCACCCCCAGTGACAGCTTTGAGGGAAACCCCCCTCCCAAGAGCCGGTTTTTGGGAATGTCCTGCTCGTGCTAATTATTGTTATTTGATCTTGTTAATTAACTGAAAATAATGAGATCATTTTGGTAGGTACCAACTTATACCTCGTTTCTACTGGGCCTTTAAGTCACTTCATGACGTGTTTTTTGCCTGTTGAAGTGACTTAAACCAAGTTGACTCACCATTATCTTTGATCCTTTTGACCACCGTCCTTGATAGAAACTTCCTCCTTTTCTCTAGCTGAAACGTGTTTTCGGCTCACTATCATCCGGAGCCTTCTCAACAGCACACCTGGTGATGGAAGAGTAGATGATGATGGGAACTGACTGACTGGATGAACAGGTTAAAAACATTGCGGGCAGAAACCGTTGTCAGATGAAAACATGATAAAAACTGAAACACACATCTGACAACGGCTTCTGCCCGCAATGTTTTTAACCTGTTCATCCAGTCAGTCAGTTACCATCATCATCTACTCTTCCATCACCAGGTGTGCTGTTGAGAAGAGAAGGCTCCGGATGATAGTGAGCCGAAAACGCATTTCAGCTAGAGAAAAGGAGGAAGTTTCTATCAAGGACGGTGGTCAAAAGGATCAAAGATAATGGTGAGTCAACTTCGAAACACACCACGTCCAAAGTCCATGTACGATCAAGTGACTTAAACCAACTGAAACAGTGTTTGTATGACGAAGCTTTGAAGTGACTTGAGCCTGAAGTGACTTCATCGATCTCACTTATACTCTTGCTTATCGGCTGTTCTTTGAAGTGACTTCTCACATCTCACTTCATGCGATTAAGTCACTTAAAGCTGACATTGGGAAGTCTGAAGCAATCAGCTGATCACTTCAAATCCATGAAGTGACTTCAAGTAACAAGTGACTTCAAGGGCCAGTAGAAACGAGGTATTTGTAACCGCTATGAACACAGAGGAAAAAACACGAGAAGATTCAGGAGAAATGATTATAGAATTTCCCATTTCTCCAGGTTTGAATTTCATAAGTTTTTTACACATTGTTCAACTCGATTGAAGGTAGGTACCTAGCCTTCTTGTACACACCATGCATGGGCTGACCAAGAAAGTGTTTGGCCCATGTATATGCATTTTTAAATCTCTGCTGCATACATCAGCATCCAGAAATTTGCCATTGGTCCCCATTGTGATAGAACAAACAGGGAGAGGAGAGCGTGCATATGATATTTACTCACGTCTATTGAAAGAAAGAATCATCTGTGTCATGGGAGCGGTGAGTTACTTGACTTATAACTTATTTGGTACCTGGCATTAACTTACCAGTACCTACTTATTCGTAGATTAGATAAGTTCTATGTTCTAACTTCTGTGTTTGTTCATTTTCATTCCAAAACTGATTCGCTTTTTGTTTCTGCTTGGTGGCTTCTATTAAAATGGTTAAATTTACTGAGTAATGCAGCTACTGAGGGAGGGATTAGGTTGGTAGGTACCTACCTAGGGTCATTAACCTGTGCTGTTGCTGACAAAGCGGACATTTAGGAATTTAATATGTCCATGCAGAAATATTCACACTCTTACATGCAGAGATCCCTTGATCCCTTGCCGAAAGTGACAACAAAAATCCGGGTCCAAAAAGTCCTATGTGGTTTTTTGGCTTCACCGGTTTTTGCAGCTTTTTTCGAGGAGGCACATTTGGCATGCTCCCCTGAGAGTCATTGCTTCAGCAGCGAACCTCCCTGTGTGAACTCAACTGCGAGAGATCTGTTGCGATGGAACATTTTCTCGGGTCTGGGGAACTGCCACGAAAAATCTTTTGGATTTGAATGGTGCTAAACTCGCTATATCTTTATCAAATCGAGCTTTCCCAGACCCTGACCAAACTCAACCAATCCCACCTTACCAAAATGTAACTCACTGTTTTTCCTTAAACGGGAAACAATCACCCAGATAAAATGTGTTGTTTCTTTTCTTTCCTTCAAAAATTTGCCCCTGTCCGGAATCAAACCGGTGGTGGGGACCTTTCGCAAAAATAAGAAAAGTAAAAAACGTCGGCGCTCCACCTGAGCTACCAGGTTCTCCGTTACAATCCGTGGTGAAACTTTTTGTTTCCCCCGGGGTCCCCTTGGATCCGCTCTGGAGATCTAAGGGGACCCCGGGGGAACAAAAAGTTTCACCGCGCCAAAGCATCATGTCATGTTCCATGATCGGGGGACATGTCCCCCGATCGCGGGAATGAGCAGCAAATGCGTCAATTGCAGCAAAGGCGGCAAATTCCGCAAATGCGGCAAAAAAGATGCCATGTCCGAATTTACCATGTGTGAGTTTCAGTTTTGCGCTGCGCCCACTGTTGTCAGATCGCGGGTTTTCCCGCAAGATTTTGCTGGTTTTTGAGGTTCTTCGCGGGATAATTTTGACTTCCGCGGGTTACGGGATTTTCGCTGGTTCGCCATCATTTCCGTGGTTTTTCCGCTTAGAGTGGCTTTGTGGCAGAAATTTTTTGACCATATTTTTCATCCCTTCAACAGCCGATTGGGCAAATTTCAGCTTTTTCGATGTTCCAGTTTGTCCTGGTTTTCCCCTTTTCCGATGAGATTGAACTGGGTCCAAGGAAAGATGTTCACATTTGTGCCTAATTTTTCCGATCTTTTGCGAGAAAGAACTGCAGTTTTTCGGCAGTTTTTGGAATTTTTTCCGCGAGTTTTCAGAAGAAAATTGCGCGCGGTTTTTCCGCTGGTTTTCAGAAGAAAATCGCGCGGGTTTTGAAAAAATGATCTGGCAACACTGGCTGCGCCTCATGCAGATGCTTGTTATGGGATGTGCCAACCTATTTTTAACAGTGTAGGTTGTCCCTTGTCCGGCTTTCAGTGACTCGATTTTTGCTTCTAACCTTGTCCGGTTTTGAGTCCCTTTCAATGGGCACCAAATGTAATCGAACGTCATTTTTCCTGAAACGTACGTTCGACAAATATGAATTTTTGCTTCCGCTGCCGACAATTTAATGCGGCACAAAAAATCCCATTTGATTTCATGGATTTTCTCACCATAGGAACTGCAAGAACATGTTATGTTTCCTCCATCTTTCACAACAACATTCCGCAACATGAACGTCGAACACTTGGCAAAAAAAATCGAACGAGGCACTGGAAATCTCCGCTGCAGCTCCGCCAATCGACGCAACAGCATAAACCAAGAAGCGGAACACAAGATCATCTGCTAAATAAGCTCCTCCCAGTGCATGCCTTTTTGAGGCAACTGAGCGAACTGTGTTATCTCTAAACTGTGGTTATGTGCCAATCTGTGTGCATTTGCCCTCATACAACTGTCCTGAAACTTGCATTTACTGCATTTTTAGTATTTAAAAAAAATAAAATAAAAATAAAAAAATAAAAAAAATAAAAAAAAGCCAAATTGCCCAACCTGGACCACCATTTGTGGCAGATGGTGAAATTTTCCCGAAGTGATGTCACGTGTAACGACCACAATTTTGATGCACTGACTTCACAATATCGAACTATTTGTCTTAAAATCAGCAGCCAAAGTATTATCAAATAGGCCAATGTGTCTAGCATTCTGTATTGTTACAATCCAGCATCCATCTTGCCCGATGCCAATTATCAGTAATTACAAGGTGCCGGATCTCAAGACAAATGGCCAGATAATGTGAATCTAGTCATGTTGTATTAGGCCCTAACTAACCTTTTGTTTCTGGCTAACCTTTACGTAGACGTATCCAGATATTTTGAGAACTGCATGTCAAAATGCAACTTGTGTAACCCTTATCAAAACCACATTCTCAAATCACAAGAAGGACTCTTCCCTGACACCAGTACAAAATTCCACCATTTTCATGCAACCCGTTGAAGCTCCACGTTGTTCTGAAGTGGGCTCTTATAAAACTGTGATTTTGCTACTTTTTGCCGCAGAGCAGATGCCATAAAATTCCAGTCTTGCTGTTGCCCCCTTTGATTTTTAGAAAAATAAGAAGTTGAAGCTGAAGACGAATGTCCTAGAGAATGTCTCATGCGAACGATGTTTCTCCTCTGTAGGATATCTAAATTTTTCTAGATGTTTTTTGTGACATTGAATGTTCGCTTTGGTCATGTTTCATCGATTCTGCGAGCAGACATGGCACTTTTGGTGTGGATTTTCGAAAAGTATTCTCGGGCAATAATACTTTAATTACGTTAGCAGGTAGAATGATGTTTGGGCTAGCATTAACTGCAGTTGATCTGTCATCATTTGCAACTGTCGCTGAAAACCATCAAAATTTTGCTCGTTCACAAACCGACTTTTTTGCTTGTGAGCAAGGGTCATTTTGAAACACCCTGTACCTCAGGGGTGTTGTGGAATTCGTTCGACAATGGTGGCAAGCAAAGGACACCGGCCACCGTGGACTACTTCCAAAATGGCCCGAGCTTGGGTTGCGTATTTTGCAAAACAAATGAATGTGAATTGGTGGAATAGTTTCTCTTTTGAAAAATCTGCACTTTTTTCATCAGTGTAAAAAACACATCGAATTCAATTGCTTATCCACTGAGTATCAAAAGCCTGATACCGCTGTCCTTTTGCACAACAATAGAACAAGGTTCGAAATATATGTGGACAAAAAATCTCCAAAATCGCACGCAGGATATCCAAACAACGAATCAGTTCTCAAAATATATGGATACGCCTACGTAGAGCTGTTTCTGAAGAGCTTTGGCCAAATTTGGGGTGAATTGAGAGAGTGGTCTGTTGGACCACAGGTTGGGCACCAAGTATCTGATTCACATCATAAAAGCCCAACGTGTGGTCCAACGGACCACACCTAGTATCTCTCAGAAATGGTGGGTCATTGAATCAGGGATTGGGGAAATGAGGGTTTCAGATGGCTGCTATACGTACACAATAGGCTCAGACAACAACTGTATTCATTGATTGAAGGGATGTGGTCTGCTGGACCACACCTTGGGCAAGTAAAATTACCAGGCATCATATCAGCCCAACGGGTGGTCCAGCAGACCACCAGTCCATTGTCTCCTCAACCCCATGAGGAATCCCCACGCCCTTGTAAGACCGGTTTAGAGGTGGTCTAAAAGGAGAATACCTGGAGGGATTTCGCTGGATCTTGACTACAAGATATGTTATTGATGGAAATGTAAAAAAAATTGGTGGTCCGTCGGACCATGGGCTTTTAAGGGAGAACACTAAGACGTTCGCAGGTGGAAAACAAAAAAGGTAAAACTCAGATCTTCAAAAAACGGGACAATGACAGAACTTTAAAAAATCCTTACAAAATTCAAATCTCACAATGCCCTAATAAATTATGCAAAAAGAAATATTGAAAGATCTCCAATGTCTGCAATAAGGGGCATTGTATTGAAATTCAAGAGTGCAAAGAATTCATCAGCAGAGTGGAAGCGAAGCCTATATTTTCAGATTCGCTGCTGCTGCAGAAAAAGTGGTTTCTAAGCACATTGTTCTTTGGAAAGCATGGAATTTAGGGATGCAAACGTCTTATTTGGGGCCTTATCCTCGAAGGGGTTGAAAAATGCCAACCCTTTTTCCAAAGGTCCTTTCAATTTGCAAGTTGAGATTTTGATTCGAACCGCACGCACGTGCACCCGCCGAGGCCGCCCAGTGTGTCTTTGGAGATCGGTCGGTTGTCCCTGCCTTCCGATGCCGTTTCCATGTTTACTCGCCACACGCATTGCAAAACAAAACACCTTGCCACCTTGCAAAATGAAATGCATTTTCGCAAAGCCATCATTACACGGTGGAAAATCTGCACGGCATTCGACTGAGTGTGTTGAAAATGCTTGAATCTGGGATCAATGTGTACTGCAGCACAGTCGAAATCAGTGCGACTCTCTCGTGTTTACAGCATCATTAGCTCGTGCGACATGTCTGCCTGACTGTTCTTTTAAGGGGGGGGGCCACCCCGGTAAGATGAAAATTCCAAAAATTTCTCACATTTTCAAATGCACTTATCCCTGATACTGTGATGTTTTCTGAGCATTTTGGTCCAAAAGTGAGCAAAATCCGTTGAGAAATGGCTTCTCAAGAGCAAATTTCAGCATGCGATGCAAACGCATCTGCAGCTTTTTCAGCATGTCTCCAAAAAATAGACTGTTCGAAAACCTCGTTTTTCTCGCATTTTGATTTCTGGTTGTAAAAAAACTTGCGAACAGCATTTTTCAGTCATTTCAGGGCTAGAGAGGCAAAATTTGGTATACTTATGTAAAAAAGCATGCTGAAGGGACTGACAGAGCCGGATTTCTCAGTTTTTTCACCCAAAACCATCAAATCGCATCTCATTGCATAATGGTTTGTTTTTTATACCGCGAGTCAATTTTTTACAGAAAAAACATGACCTTGGAGTGAAAATTTTAAAATTTGGGCTCTGTCAGTCCCTTTTTCAGCATTTTTTGGTCCAGAAACATATATCACTGTTTCAAAATTGGTTCTGGCCTTTCAGTTAGACCATCGCTAAGAAAGCGCTAACTTTTTATCTTATTTGTTGAATATCTAGGGAACCAGGTGAGGTACAGCATTGAAATTTTGCACAGGCATTCCTCTCAAGGGGCTAATTATGCCATCCAATTTTAAGCAAAATTGGTCAACAAACACCGAAGTTGGTCCGCTAGGGTGGGCCCCCCTTAAACTGCATAATGGAACACTGTGTGCATCAATTTGAAAAATAAGCCGAGTAGGAATAAGGCGTTTTTCTCCCTTCATCAGAAAAGACGAAACAAACCAATGATTTGCACATCTTTAGCAGGCCGAGAGTTCAGGAAGGCGTCTTACCTCTTGATACGCTGATGGCAATAATGAAAGGTTGTGTGTTTTAATGTGGCTGTGCACGAACAGGTGCGTTTCCATCATTTGCTGGCAAGTTCAGAAAACCATTTCACATCTGTTTCCACAGCTTGCCCACGGACCATGGCGGCTTGCATCTGGTCACTGTTTTCTTCACTGAGATGATCGCAACACTGCTGAAAACTTCAATAAATGTTTCTGCCTTTGAAATAATGTAGTGACACACCCTTGCTTCGTTGTCTTACCTTGGCGCAATTATTTCGTGTCCAGCCGCACAGGTTGAATAGTGGAGGCAAGGAAAATGGAATACTTACCTCCTGGACTGCCTTTATCTGTGGGGTAAAGGTGTTGCAGGCAAGGTAAACTCAATTTGCCTCATGTGCATTGCATGTACAATTTGCATTCAAGTGCCACAGTGCCACCTCAGATTGATTGTTCAGAACAACTTTGGATTAGCTTTGACTGGTGAGTGGTGAGGTGCAGTGATGATTTTGAAATTAAATTATTGTCCCACCTGAACAGTAGGTATAGGTAGTCGGTAGAGCTGATGCTAGAAGCAAAAAAAACATTGATCATCCATTTCTTTCCCGAATTTTACATAGATCTCAGATGAACTGTCATCTCTTGTGATTGCTCAGCTCCTCTTCTTGCAGTCTGAAAGCACCAAGAAGCCTGTTCATATGTACATCAACAGGTAGGCACCTACACTACCAATAATTTTGACATACTTCAGAATTTTCATGCTCAATCATGATTTGGCCCTTCTTGTTGGACAGCTAGGTGGGTCGGTACCTGCTTTCAAAATGGCATTTCTTCAAAAGTAGACAAGATCAACACAAGGTGATCTGGAGATTATGCCACCAATGCAGTCCCATGCAGAACTTGCCACCGCTTGCTTCATCTAAAGCCTTGGTTTTTCTGCTGACGTTTTTCTGCTGTAAAATCCGAATTACTCAAAAACCAGATGACCGACCTATTCCATCTTCACCATGACATGCACCTGTTTCAGATAAGACCTTCCACATGGAGCAGCATCCCTCACCTCTCACTGCTCACAGGAATGCATTGGCAAAACAAATTCCTCCCACCCTCTCGCAGCATCACTTGATGCAGCACAAACAGACAGACATCCACCAAAATGGATGGGCTGCAGGCACATTGTGAACAACATTGTTGCTGTGCTTTTCTCTGCCACAACATTAGAAAATAATAATTCAAAGTGCTTAAGAAAATTAGGGCCTACATAAATTTTATTCCTTAACAACATCGTCGCATTTGTTGTGTCATGGGTGGATTAGCCCGGGCAGGAGGGCAGCAATCGCCACTGTCTCCCCAATGGAAGAGCATGCCTTGTTGCCCTTTTCCATGTCACCATTTTTCTTTTGCCTCACATCGCTGTCCCATTGGATCTTTGCTGCTGGTTCATTCTCAATTCTGGTGGATTCATCACTCTGCTCGGTTTGGTCAACCAAAACTTGTATCTGCATTTCTGCCTTTGCTTTGTTATCAGCAGAATGGGCCATGCCAAGAATAAAATTATTTCTGCAAAACAACTGGTAATTTTGATTTTTATTGGGAAATTTTCAACATGATATATTGACTTGCAACTTGATATTTTGACTTGAAACTTCAACATCTGCAACTCGAAATTTCGACTTTGCAACTCGAAATTTCGACCTTGGAAGTCAAAATTTTGGCATTGCAACTCGGAATTGGAATTTTGCATCTTCAAATAACGACTATGAACTTCGAAACTTTGACATTGCAATTTAAAATTTGACTTTGCAAAGTCGCAAGATAACTTTGCTGAAGCAACCTTGGTAGGATGAATAATATTAGCCATGCGAAATCAAAGCAGTGCTTATAGATGAACAGATCTCACATCGGGTCAATATGGTTTGTGGGTCATGTGGATTTTAACGTGCTCCTGCAATCTCAAAGATCGTAGATGGTAGGATGTCGGAAGAC
>JASGXE010014961.1:0-15106 GCA_030068105.1 Sinentomon sp. SZTP_YWyxl
AATTGATATACCTATCTGTGATCAAATTGATTTTTGTTGTTGTGTTTTTCTGTTTCATCCGAGCCTGCTGTCAAACTGTCACCATCTGGACAATACCATGCTGGAATTTTCACGTCGCCTGACCTGGTTCGTGTTGTTCTTTTATTTTTATTTTTCTGGCCACATGACAATACCCACCATGGGTTTCTAAAACTGTACCGCAATCTCTCTGCACCGATGGTATGCACTTGAAACCATGTCTTCTTTTTTTATTGCCGATCGCGACGGTGTCTAATCTAAACACAAAAAGATACATGCTGCCTCGGTGAAACAACACGACGACTTGATTGTTGTCGTGGTAATTGCCGAGACAAAAAAATGATGCATGTCTGACCGGGGTTTACCACGTCCAATGGCTTTTACTGCCTGTGGCCCCCAACATAGTAAAAAAAAATAGTGAAATATTGCCTCCCCATGAATACCCCAAAAGGGTCCATTTTGGGGGGTTTTGGGGGGGTATAACTCAGTAATGGGGGGTCGGATCAATTCCACAGATTAACTTAGATTTGTATGGTCCTGGAGAATCTATTGTGAAATTTCGGTGGTTGGTTTACGGGACACCCTGTATAAAAAAAGAAAAAAAAAGCCTCCACGGGAGAAAAAGTCAATGCTGAAATCTCTGAAATCAGAGAAGATGCTCTCCTGTGGTCAAGTACCTATTTGTCGCCTTTTCTCCTTTGATTTCCACTTCTTGGGGTCTGCCTAAATGACGGGTCGCGACAGGACAAACCGGGTCACTTAAGCTGGCCATACACGACTCATATGTTGTGACAATTGACTAAAAGACGGGACGAAACGGGTCACGGCGGGACGGCACAACAATAATGTCAGAAGACTGCTGGGTATTTCACTGGTTTAAAATTAACCCCTCAAGCCGGTTCTTAGTGCGATGAAAAATTCCCCACATTTTTCCACTTTTAAGATGATTTTCTTCATAAAAAACGCAAGTTTTTTTACGCGTAAACAAAAACTTTGACTCCGCTACTTCAAAATATCAGAAAACCAGTTGCAGTTGACCAAAAGTGACAAAAGTTGGCAAACTTAATGAAAAACGTCCACTGAATCCAATGATCACACAAGTGGAGAAGTCCAAAATGCTGCCTTCATGTCGTAATTTCGATCCAAATATCGATGAGATCCCAATAATTACATGGGTTCTCAATGAAGGATAAGTGAACAAAGCCGCAAAAACGTGATTGAAGACCAAAACCCGAAGAAAAACTAGGAAAAATTCCGAAAAAAAGCCGATAAAAACGGACAAAAAGCAACACGTGCGCGCAAAAACATGGCCGCCGGATTCGAGTGAAATTTCGCGTCCGAAAATGCACCGTCTTTTTGCCGTCGGCTGCTCCGCCAATCGCAAGTTTTTTCGTGATGAAATTGCTGATTTTGAATGATTGGACCCTTTATTTGATGGAATTCACCAATAGCAGCCGCCTCTGTGATGCTGAAACCAATAAGGTAAGGCTAAATGACGTCAATACCTGTCGCGTATATACACGGCAAACCGGCTTTATGAAGAGATGGGGTTCAGCGTATATATACGGCAAACCGGCCAGCAGACAATTTTCATTTCGCGTATATATACGTCGTACCGGCTTGAGGGGTTAAAGGTAAGAGTTTGAAAAATATGGCCACACAAAAGCGGAATCAGCTTTAATTTTTTTGGTTTTTCTAAAATCGACATGGAAAATAAGTTATGCATGAGCAATTTCTCAACACTCATATATGCATGTACTTTTCGGAAAATCATTGGCTTTTATATGACCTGCACAGAAACCAATTTCGGTTAAGGGGTCGGTATCGGTATCAGATTTACTCTGTTCGACAGGTTTTCATGCCATAAAGGAAATCATCAATAATAATTGTGAACAGCAGAGGTTCATCATATACCAGGGAAGGGATGGGAAGGAAGCACGACCGTTGCATTATCGAAAGGAGGGGTAAAGGGAAAAGGAGGGGAAAGGACCGCGAAGAGAGATCATCGGAATGTGGACGGGACCTAGTCATATACCTCGCAATCACTTCAGACACCCAAGCAGACACACACACATACACAACTAAGCAAGATCCAAACTTGAGCAATCATCTAACACTCATCTCCTCATGCATACCCATTCACAATCTCAAAAAATGCACAAAAGTGGAAAAATCGTAATAAAATAGAACTTCCAAGCAGAAAGGAATGTAGGTATGCAGGTAAAAAATCAAACAAACAAAGAAGAAGCAAAGAAACAAAAAGAAAAAAAGGAAAGAGAAAAAAGAAGCAGAAAAGGGAGATCTGAGATTTTGAAAGAAATGTCACAATTATTTAGATTTAGCCAGGACAACTGATTCAAGAGAACACTGGCAGGTTCTCCAGGAGTGAAAGAATAGGTAGGTAGGTACCGACGTCAAGATGCTCTTGGATGTTAGATAAAGCCAAAGTTTGAAGCACGATAAGGGATGAGAGTATTTTAGAGGATTACGAGGGCCGTTCAATATGTTTCAGGCTTTGCATAGAAATTTTTATTTCATGTCGTTTTCCTCTCGTGATATCAAAATTTGGTCTGTTCTGAGATTCTGGTATGAATTTCAGATTAATCCGATGCAAATTTTTCATATTCTCCCTATTTGAAATGGATACACCCGAAGTGGCCAAAATGAACAATTTGCTCAAATGAGGAAGTGGCTTTTTCAGAGGAACACAAAATTCAACAATTTGGCTCACTGGGCCAAACCTCCGACTGTAGAAGTGCATAAGTGATGAATTTGTAATCTTCATTTGTGGACTTCTGCAGTTGGAACTTGGGCCCAGTGAGCCAGATTATTGAATTTTGTGTTCCTCTGAAAAAGCCACTTTCTGATTTGAGCAAATTGTTCATTTTGGCCACTTCGGGTGTATCCATTTCAAATAGCGAGAATATGAAAAATTTGCATCGGATTAATCTGAAATTCACACCAGAATCTCAGAACAGACCAAATTTTGATATCACGAGAGGAAAACGACATGAAATAAAAATTTCTATGCAAAGCCTGAAACATATTGAACGCCCCTCGTACTTTGGTACCTACCCTATCCAGTACACTACAATGAGGGAAAGGTTCGCCTTGGTCAGTCGCGCGGTGAGAGCGCCGTCCGGCCACTGCCAGTCAACAAGCGCAGGGAGTCAGGGAAGCACCAGCGGCGTTCGCCAGCAGTACGCACACCCCCTCTTCCCAGCTGCGTGAAAAAGGTTTTGCACTGACCACGCAGTGGGTGGCCGCCAACATGGGCCGCCGTCTCCGGGCAGGTTCCCGGCTTCGGTCTGGGGATGGGTCTCCGACCCATGCTTCGCTCTAACCAAAACCTGTGCTGGTTTTATCCCGGCCCCATGCCCACCCGCATCGGCGGGTGGGGGGCCTAAACCATTTGCACAGATTTACAAGATTGAAGATGATTTGAAGATGCGGAAGAAATATGCCATGCGAAAATTTTGATAAATTTTGATGGCACGAAACAATTGCAGAGTGCGGAACCGCGCGATTTATTTCTGAGCAGCAGCGTTTGTTTATGTCGGTCGTCATCATGCGACGGCTGATAGGCCGCACGAATTTAGCATGGCAACTTTCGAATGACGTCAACATGCGACGCCGAGGCAGCACAAATTTTTTTCCAGAAATTTTTCACTAAAGCTAACTGAACCAGACCTGACCTTGCTGAGCCTTACCTAACCTAACCTAACCTGAAACCTAAGTGTAATGCTTTGTTTGCGATTTTGAGATGTTGAATTTTTTGACTTTTTGACTTAAAGATGGGTCGTGGCGGGACGAGACGGGTCACGACGGCACGCGTGTAAAAAATACTTGAGAAAAATATTTTTGGAGAAAAAAATGTACAGACGTCTTTCTCCAGTCCAGTCTTGACCCGTCAAGTTTAATGTGATCCGTCAAGATGTTTGACGTGTGTCGTTTTGACACTTTACATGCCTTACCTATTGGCTTTTGACAATGCCCTGCTATCTTTCATGCCTTATTACAATGCCTTGCTATTTTTCATATTTTTTACTTCGGTTCCTAGGCCCTATTTAGTTTGTTGAACGTGTTTAAAGGCAACGTTAACTAAATTGACTGAAAATGTCAACACATTTTATCGTGCCTATTATTGAAGACAATCCAACGGGATGGGGTCCATGTGCTATTCCGGAGCAATTTCACGACATGCCATATCAACCGTTTGCAAAGGGTGACAGACTCGGAAAGGTAAGTCATTCACATGAGCTTTGAAAGCAGACTTTGAACACCACAGGATGAGGTTGTTTTCACTTTGTGCTGTACAAATCTCTTGACCTAGTTTCTCCCGTGGAGCCTGATTTTTCAGACAGACCTCAAAAGGTCCGATTTCCTTGTGTTTCAGCCATTTTTCCTCAATCAAAAAATTTCAGGTGTGCAGTTTGTGTTAATACCAGGGGACATTCTTGGTGATGGGCCATTGTTCTGACTGCTCCATCTTATGTGAGCAATAGAATCAGTTGGCTGGCAGGACGGAGCGATCACTATAGTGTAATGGTTCCCTACTGCCTACTGGTGTTTAGTGTAATGCTAATTCTGATGAGTTGCAGGTAAAATCTGCCATACCTACATTTTAAATGGCTCACTTCTCTTGAGTTGGAACCCCGTCATGATCTCTCTGCTGCCAAAAAAGTAAACTCAGAATTTTTAGGTAGCCTATTTTGATCTAAATACCAATCCGCACATCCCTAAATTTTGGGGAGGGTGGCATTACTCCTCTCAATTTCAGTCAACAAACGCCTCCTGAAGTAAAAAACAATTTGAAACTTTGGGTGAAAAATAGGCCTATCGCAAAAATATTTACAACAAAATTTTGCTGGCCCTATATGAGCTGGCAAAACTTTGCTGCCCCTATATCCCCCCTTGAAGGCATTTCAGTTCCTTTTCTTGACCGAAGCAAAACAACTTTATTCTTCATATGATTCAGGAGTTTCACCGACAGCACCGCATTAGTGCATTTAACTTTCGGGAGCTGAGCACAAATTTTTACAAAGACAGGTGACAGCGACTATAGGTGGTCTGCAAAAATGCGATTAATTCAAAAACAATAAAAAATAAATTAAAAAATAAATGGGTAAAAAGGAAGGGCATGAAAATAAATGGAGTGTGAAAGAAAAATAAAACTCTTCATTCGCTCACCTATCTTCGAGAAATTCGGTTTGCACATACCTGTTGCATATAGGCCTAATTTCTTAGAGGTCGGAATGGTCAAGGCATTATTGTGCAATGCTTCTCCATGATCAGCTGTCGTAATTTTCCAGACAACAAACAAAGGTTAACAGAAGGAACATGTGCCAAACAAAAATTAAAAATTTTGCCGATGACGAGATTCGAACCCACAATCTTCTCTTCTTGAGCTCAGAGCTCAACCACAGCAATTTTCATGAATTTCAGTTCTTCATTCGTGTTTAAATGAAAAAATGCAGATATTCAGGCAAAGAATGTTGAGCAATTTGGACACCACTGTCGTTCCCCCACTTCCACCTTCGTTTTGCTGTAATTTTTGGCAAGGACCATCTGAAAATGAATGCACTTTATAAAACTGTTTTTTTTTTATCGGAATCAGAGCAAAAATAAAACACGTCTGATTTTGCAGAATTTCCCCGAAGGTGACACTGCAAGTTTGTTGCTCAAGTGTTTCTGCTAAAGTGCTAGATATTGCAAGTTTATAGTGCCAAAATGGCAGTTGAAATTGTCACAAACAATTTTTTATTTACCTTTTTTGGTGGCCACAATTATTATTCCATAGACCGCTGCTGTGATTTTTTTCTTCTACTCCTTGGAACCCTGCAAAGGAGCTCAGCCCATCTGTCCTCAGTAAATGTAGTCCTCTACATTTTTGCTGAGGTTGCTGCAAACACAGACTTGATACAGTGGGCCTGCTTAATGTTTTCCTTTCTTTATTTCAGATTTCAGACTGGACTGGTAGCTCATTTTTGGACAGGAGATATGGAAGTGAGTTGCTCTAATTACGAGTACAAGCCAGTCTATCTTGGATAACTTCAAAAATACCTAAGTTTCAAAATTGATTTTGCATTCAAAATTGATAGTGCGTGGTATCTGGGTACTAAGGTCTGGGCTTTTACCTCCTGAGTTCCATGATGTTGTTTTAGAAATTTAGGCTGCCTTGTTCTTGTGACATTAGGCCGACGAAGACTTGCAATAGCATGTATTTTTATATAGTTGGCAGGTTATTTTTGTTGGCTGTCAAGTTCACGTTATTTTTGTTGGTTGGCACAAAGTGGTTCCAGCACCAGTGAGCCAGAGAAAGGGCCCCTTAAAAGTTTTTCATCGTGATTACCTGGCCATTTACAACTTGGCATTTGGGCTGGCTTGCGACTGCCAGAGGCATGATTAACAGCACTGTTTTACTGACACTTTCCTTCCAGTGTTCCCTGGATGATGTGTTCAGAGCATTAGATTTGAGGGAGGCTTCCATTTTGGCAATGGCTGAGCCTTGGCGCAGGCAATCTCACATTCAGCTTTTTCATCCAAGCTTTGCTTGGAAATCGTTTCAACTCTGCCGGTTTCTATCCTTACAGTTAGCCTGCTTTTTCTTGGCAGTTTTTCTTGCCTCCTTTGGGTAGTGTTCACAGGGCCTGCAGCTCCAGTTTTATGGTCAACCTGCTCGAGCTTCACCTGTCCATTGCAGGAGCCAGTAGATACCTTCCAGTCGGTACCGCCTCTCTGGAATTCGGTTGATTTAGCGAATCAGCTGGAGAGTGCCTTTTTATATAGTTGGCAGGTTATTTTTGTTGGCTGTCAAGTTCACGTTATTTTTGTTGGTTGGCACAAAGTGGTTCCAGCACCAGTGAGCCAGAGAAAGGGCCCCTTAAAAGTTTTTCATCGTGATTACCTGGCCATTTACAACTTGGCATTTGGGCTGGCTTGCGACTGCCAGAGGCATGATTAACAGCACTGTTTTACTGACACTTTCCTTCCAGTGTTCCCTGGATGATGTGTTCAGAGCATTAGATTTGAGGGAGGCTTCCATTTTGGCAATGGCTGAGCCTTGGCGCAGGCAATCTCACATTCAGCTTTTTCATCCAAGCTTTGCTTGGAAATCGTTTCAACTCTGCCGGTTTCTATCCTTACAGTTAGCCTGCTTTTTCTTGGCAGTTTTTCTTGCCTCCTTTGGGTAGTGTTCACAGGGCCTGCAGCTCCAGTTTTATGGTCAACCTGCTCGAGCTTCACCTGTCCATTGCAGGAGCCAGTAGATACCTTCCAGTCGGTACCGCCTCTCTGGAATTCGGTTGATTTAGCGAATCAGCTGGAGAGTGCCTACCAGCATAACACAGGGTTCCCATCCGTCCTTATAAGTACTTATTTTCATCTTCGTACTTATTTGTCCTTATATGTACTTATTTTTAGTTGGTTTGTATTACTTTGTCCTTATTTGTCCTTATTTTGCATATTGTTTTCAATGTTTTTTTTTTCAAATTGCATTGTTTCCACTGTTTTGCAGGAATAAGACACTCTTTTAATCTGATTTGTGTGACTGTGAACACGTGCTTCCGTTCTCTCCCTGCTGTCGTGGAGGTGTCCAAAAACACAATTTTGAGGCCACAATTAGCACTTAAAATTTCAAAATTTCTTTAGCTTCTGGGGGACTCCATCCCCCAGACCCCCTACCAGGGGCTCTGCCACTTGGAACTCCGCTGGGGCTCCGCACCAGACCCCGTGCGCCTGTGGTGGGCTTTTGTGTCCCCAATTCTCACATTTAGGTACCTTGTCTTGCCACCCCTGCGAACCTGAAATGGCGCCTCGGGTAGGTCTTATTTTTTCTTTTTATTCTTGTGTCCTTAATAAGGAAAACCTATTTTAAGGATAGGTTTTAGGAAATCCTAAAACCTATCACGTGGTACCTGATTTGATTGTGTCACGTTACAGTATAATTGGACATTTTTACATTGAAACCCACCGAATTTAACCTTAAGTGTTCAACAGTCCAAGGAAATAAAAATTTTGTTTGCTTCCTGCAATTTTCTGTTGGGGCCTAACACCACCTGTGAAATGAAAAAAGGATTTGATAAAAAATGTAAAAAACGGAGGTTTACTGTAGTTATTGCTTGCGGAAGAAGTTGATGCAGGTTTGTGACCTGATTTATGGTAGACAATGCTTGTTTACAGTGTTACGGTGTTAACAGTGAGTAGTCAATATTAGGCTACGCTTGGAACTGAATAATCAACCTTAGCCTGATATTGACCACCTACTGTTAAAACTGCTGTAAACAAGCATTGGTCTATCATATAAATCAGGACAAAATGCATCAAATTCTTCCACACGCAATAACTACCTAATGTAAACCTTGTTTTCGTTTTTTATCCTCAAGCCGAGAATAAAAAAAGTCGGGAACTGATACTGGCACTGAAATTTCAATCAGCTGAGAACTGAAAAATCGAATGTTGCCCAATTGCCAATGAGATGACGGAAAATATCTACAAGGAAATTGCCATTCTCCCTTTCGCTATTAAGCAGTTGATTTTTCAGTTCAACCTTAACCTGACATTGACCACAGTCTTGCAATGTCTGGTCTGTGACCAAGCATTGCCCGATCAAATTTTTTTGCCATCCTTGCATTTTTCTCTTCTCCTGACTGATAGAGAGCTGAGTTGTTGTTTTTCAATGCATTAGGATCAGTGCCGAGTAAAATGTTGATTTGCAGTTCTTTCGATTTTTATGAGAAACCGAAAAATGTGATGATATCAGATTCATAAAAAGGGATTTTGCTGAGCGGGAATATCAAATCATCAATGGGAAACCATCGATGAGTTCGAAGTTTCCCTGAAAATCTAAAAAATGCCTGTATACGAGTATATGGCACAATTAATTTCTACTCGGCACTGTATAGGCACGTAGGATTTTATTCCCATTTTCACTTAAACCTTTCACTTTAACCTTTTCCAGACAGATATGCATCGCAATTTGGAAGTGGCAGCCAATATGCTTATTATCATGAGGAAGATGAAAGTTCCTTTCAGTTGGTGGATACAGCCAGGATTCAGAAACCATCTTACCAAAGAGGGAGATTTAAAATGAATCAGCGAGGTCGAGGTGGAAGAGGTCGTCAGCAACAGAGGCAAATGCAGGCTCAGATGCAGGTGCTTGGAAAGGGATCAAATAAAAAGGATGGGTCAGTTGAAATTTTGAAAAGTTGGTTGTTTGGGGAGCTGCCCTTTCCGTGGAGTCGGGTTGCTTGAGAGTGAAGCCCTAAGTGGGTAGTAAACTCCACCTAAGGCTAAATACAACCACGAGACCGATAGCTATCAAGTACCGCGAGGGAAAGTTGAAAAGATGAGTTTATTGGAAAATAAATCATCACGAGCTTCTTGTTGTATCCCAATTGAAGGCAAGTTGTTGAATGGGAGATGCAATTGGAACCATCTCTCAGATTGATTGCATTTTGTGTAACTACCTAATTGATTCAAAGCATTATTTCATTGAAGTCAACTTTCTGGAATATAGTACCTTAGTACCTAGCTATTTGGCCCGTTTGACAGCATAACATCATATTGCATTTTCTATGTTTGGCTAGATCAATGGCTTCACTGACACCCAATCGAATTCCAATAATTGTCTGTCATTTTTCATTTGTGGGATTCAACTCATCAATTGAGAATGTGACAATTAAGAATGAAATTTAGCAAGTATTTGACAACCCATGCATACCGCACCCCATTTACAAATACAACCAGTGGCATTGACTACATTCATTGTTGTGACACTTCAGTGCCGAGAAGAGAACGAGCGTCGAACAAGTTTGTCATGGAATGAACGTCTTGACAATCAAGCTGTTTTAAATGGTTGTTTTGTTTTTGTAATTGGTTGTTACAAATTTCAGCTCCAGGAAGGCACGTAAATGGCAGAAGCAACAGATACGAAGTCGGTTTGACCAGAAAGGAAATATGCCAAACAAGAATCGCGATGCATCAGTCACTGTCAGACCTGATTGGATTGTCATTGAAGAGATGGATTTTCCCCGCCTTGCCAAACTATCCTTGCCAAATGTCAAGGATCCTGAAGACCTGTACGTGAGCTTGGTCTTGGCCATTTTTACTGCATAACTGCATTTACCTGTCTCGGTGAAATTCGAACTTTGGTTAATATCTTTCGAAGTTTTATTTCCAACCTGCTAACCAACTTGCACAACCTTTTCCAGGCTCTTGGCAATTATTGACAGGCATGGCGTGAAGACTATTGTAAGTGGTTTTTGCAGTGCAGTGATTTTCTTCGATTCCATATGTTGAAAGTTTTATGGCCTTCTGTTCTTGATTGGCATGTCTTAAATGAGCTGTGCGACAGTTTTTGGACTCAGCATGAGCATGAAAACTGCCAGGTTTGGGGAGAAACACTCCCCTTCGAATTTTTGATGGTGACTGACTGCCTGTCCCATCTCACGCTACAGAGGCGCTTGCAGGGTTCGGACTGCCAGAGGTGTGGTTGGCAGCACAATTTATTTATACAGCGGTCATCAATAGTCTTCAAACATAGGAGTCGTTTTTTGCAAGTTTTTCTCCACGGGTGACTGTACAGGTGGAATTGCACTTGGCTTTGCAGCAAGTTTTCTCGTGGATTTAATTTCGTAATTTTTTTTCACGTTCACAAAAAAACATGATATCAATGCTTGGCCTCTTGGCTTTGCAATTGAAAAGGCTACAACGCACGCCTCCGAAGTTTTGGCGTCTTTACACAACCAGTGAAAAGCATGACGCATTCACGTCTCCGCAGTTTGAATTTGAAAGCAGGCTCGACAAAAAACTTCCGCCATCGTATTGGACCAGTTCTGTTGCGCCCATTTTTGCCTATGGTTCACGCAGGAAAGGTTTGAACTTTGGAATGCCTGACTACTGACGCTTCCGATGCATCCATCCGAGACACCCATCCAATGCATCTGACGCATCCAGTCAGGCACACACACACACACACGCACGCACACACAACACACACTAAAGCGACAGGTGGTTGGTTAGGAGGTTAGAATAACTTTGACTGATCTTTTCTATCCTTCGCAAACTAACCTAACCTTTAACCGGTTGCTTTAGTGTGTGCGTGTCTGGATGCGTCAGATGCGTCGAAACGTCGGATGCAACGCAAGGATGCACCGGATGCGTCAGAAGGATGCATCGCAAGCATTGGAGTTGTCGCGGTAAGTCATAGGTATTTCAAAGTTCAACCCGTTTTTATCAGACGAAAACTGCGTGAATTGCCTTCCTGTGCTCGGTCGTCTTATTATACCATGCTTTCCTTCTCGACGCTGAGCAGCATGATCTTTTTCTGCTTAAAATACGCAATCGTTTTTGTGCATCGTCAAATGTTTGCCTTGCCGCACCATCCTCCACGACTTGCAGGATGTTGAAAATTTTCCATGGAATGACCACTCACTCTTTCTTCGGTGCCCGCATTGCCACATTATTGCTCCTGCCCACTGAAACATCCCAGCCTCTCGTTCATGCTTGCAGCAGCAGATCGTTTCCAGAATGAATGCTGCCAGAATTCATTTTTTTTCGTTCTGCTGTGAGTCATAAACACTGGGAGAGCTCACGTGCGTGAAACCGACACGTGCGTGGAGTTGGTCGCCACATGGCCACAGCCTCAACAAGATGGAACGAAATTTTTCGACTCTGCTGCGCAGATCATTTCAGCTGATTTACGTCTTTCGCTGGGCTTTCTCTTTAACTGCAGTTCCACATGCGGTGTATAAGCCATGCTCGCTGACGTTTAGCGTAATTAATGACGTCATTAATTGAATGCGGCGTCAATAGATGGGCAGAAAACGGTAAGTTAACAACAAAAGGCGGACGCCTTTCAAATTTAAAAAAAAAAACAGGCGGACGCCTAACAAAAACTTCAACAAGCAAAAATCCTGGGAAACAGTTATAACCACCGCATCTCCCCATCTCGCATCTAAAAATTAAAAGTTTTTAATTTTTCTCAGATTTTCGCAATTGGGATGCGGTGGAAAAGGTTTGGCTGGGTTAGGTTTTGGTTGGGCTGTATTAGATCAGGTTGAGATCAGGTGGAATTTAGTTTTGTTTTTCTGTCACCCAAATACCCAACATAACCAAACCTAACCTATGTTTAACCATCCAACCAAACCAAACCTTACTCAGCTAACCAACAATCAAACTCAACCAAACCTCCACCGAATCCCAATTTCGAAAATTTGAGAAAAATGAAGAACCTTTTATTTTTGAGAGGCGGTGGATGCGGTGGGGCTAAATCCGGGGATGCGGTGGTGGACAGGTCTTTGTGAACTGTTACCAAAAACTGAGCGTATTCAATCACTGCCACACCCCACGGCACGCGCTGAGCTTACTGCTTGGACGTGACCCGCTATTTTCGCGAGGCTTGAAAATGTGAAAACAAAAGTGGGCATGCCGATTTCCGCACGAACAGAAAAAATTGTCAAAGTACGAAGCTCGGGAAGGCAATTTGTCCATCACATTCCCTCATTGCGAGCGAGAGATTTTCGAATATCACCGAGAGAATAAGCGCGCAGTCATTGGCTTTCGTTTTTTTTCACCTGAACCTTACCCGCATTCATGCGAGGTAAGGTTCTCACGAATCTGCATCAACAGCAGGGTACAGTCTCCTGTGGTGAAATGTTGCTGGGCTATGTTCGAAGACTTTTGATAAGGGGTGTATACCACCACTCCAGCTATCGTTCCCTGGTAGTTGGGCCAGAGCATTGTGTTTCAGGGAGAGGCTCCGGTTCGGCAACGGCCCGGTTGTTGACCGGAGAGGCTGTCCAGGTTGTTGAGTAGTGGTTTCTTTTCAGTGGGCTCTTCTAGCTCCATCTTCTTAGGCTGCGGGCTTCTTCTTTGGCTCCGTCTTACACGCCCGCACTGACTACGACACGGCATGTCCGGCGTCTGCGGTTACCTCTCCTATGCTCGTCTGCCTTGAATTGCAAGCAACGAGCATATTTTTACGAGCATTTCTATGCAAGCGAGGGACTCTCCCTTGACCATGCTGGGCCCAACAGGCTACTTAGTAGGCTGCCCTCATATAGGTATGAAAAATAGGAAATTTAAAATTGCAAACTGGCGAATTCAAGGCGAAATTATTTCGCTGCCTGCAGTCTGCAGATCAGGGCTTGATAACGCCCGCCAAATGAAAATACAGGACAGGGTGTCCGCAAACAGCTGAATGCTCTTGCACAGGGAGCAACAAAAGTGACTTTTCGGGTGTCATTGTGTTCAATTTGCAGCATTTGTGCACAAATTACAATGAGAGTTCCACGTTCAAAATGTGAGAGTATCCACATTAATGCGAGATCGGAAGCAACAACGACTAAATCAGTGAAATAAAAAAACACAAACTCATTATTCAAGAATGTGGTCATTGTCTGTCGCCAGGGTTGCAAAAAGTCGGAAGCACGGGAGCATTTCTCCCGGGGACCGTTGTGGGCCGACCGGGATCGAAATTGGGCTGAAGAGCAAAAAAAAAGCTCCAACTTTTTTCGCCCGGGACCGAAACGGGCCGACGAGCAAAAAAAAAAAAAAGCTCATCGCCCAAAAATTTGACCAGGCTCCAAAATCCGTGCTCCAGGGCTCCAAACGACTTTTTGCAGCCCTGTCTGTCGCCAATCCTTTTCATCCATCAAACATGCCCACCTCTGCTTTAAATTCTTAGTGCGCACTTACTTGAAAAAGTGTATGCCGATAAAAACTCACGGTACCTATCTTTTAAAGTAAAAACATGTACCTATTCCAGCAAGAGGAGTGTTTTTCAGCATGGCAAGTGCCCTATTTGTTGTGCCTTACTGTAGACATTTGAACAATATGAAGGTGGGCATTTGCTCCAAAAAACTTTTCTGTTGAATTTATGTTGCAATACAACAATTTTCAGTGTCATCTGAGGCCCATTTCTGCAAAGTTGGTGGGTCTTCTGCAATTTAAATTATGTT
The DNA here is from genome assembly GCA_030068105.1 of Sinentomon sp. SZTP_YWyxl. Lineage (NCBI taxonomy): Eukaryota > Metazoa > Arthropoda > Protura > Sinentomata > Sinentomidae > Sinentomon > Sinentomon sp. SZTP_YWyxl. The sequence continues at coordinate 13,980 of JASGXE010014961.1, forward strand.
GGAGTGCAAATGTTCATGATCTGTATTTTATTTTCAGATATTGCTGTGGTTCAATGGAGTTTTATGATAAGTCATATGACAGAGTGAATGTGAAAAATGAGAAACCACTGCAAAGGACAGCAAGAATTAGCCACACTGTTACGACGGGTGTTGATCCTATAATCAGAAAAGTATGTCGTTATTGCAAAAGTGTTCGTTGTCCAGATTATTGATTATTAAAGCTTGAGACCTTTTTATCTTTGCAACCTGATGCACTAATGTTATGATTGTTTGATGTCAACATGTTGTTTCTGTTTTTGGTCAATATTGGTTGAGTGTAAGAAAACACATTGTGTTTATTTATTTATTTATTTATTTATTACGTTCAATACTACGTCAAATGAAGTGGAAGCAGGACAACAGTCAATATAAAATGGTCAATATGGCAAGGACAAGGCAATGTATATCAAGCGAGGAAGAAAAAAAACATCCACGGATTGTTTTGTGGTGTGACTGCCTGGGAAGCTAGGGCACGGGAAACAAGAGGTGATGCTGCTGGCAAGGAGTTCCAATCTCCAATTGTTCTCGGGAAAAATGAATGAAGGTACCGGTTTGTTTTGCAAAAAGGAACATTGAAGGCCAGACCATTGTCAGTTCGGCGTTGGATTGGCTTAACAACGTACTTTGCTGGCATGCAAAATTTAAGGAGCGGGTGAATATATCGCTAAATAGCTTGAGTGTTTACTCCGCTATGTTTATTTGTAAATGAACAAAAGAAGTAATAATTAAATAAATAAATAAATTATTGTCATACCTGTTTGTGATGCTATGTGTTCTACCACAATGTCTTTGTTATTGTTGTATCTGGCATGTAGGTACCTACTTCAAATTACATGAGGAAGCTGGAGTACTTCTTCTCTGAAATAAATTTCGACACTTGTTTCTATTGGAAGTTTCTCGGATCAATTGATCTCGGATCAGAATCTGATTCGAGATCAATTGATCTCTGATCATCTTCACTTTTATCCGTGTTGGATAAACTGGGCATAATAGTTGTCCTTGCGGGCATAAAAGTTGTCCTAGCATAAAAGAAATTGATGTAAAAGTTGAAAAGATGGGTTCCATGAAAGTCAACATTTCTTTTGGTT